>PVKS010001718.1:0-134125 GCA_004027875.1 Aplodontia rufa
ATATATATATATATATATATATATATATATATATATATATATATATATATATTTCTTATTACTTAGCACTGGGGCTTTACAATGATGTTACCATGAACTATTAAGAGAGTAGGAAAAGTCCCTTGTACCCTCCAATGATGCCCAAAGAGAAAGTCTTACAGCTATTTATGCCTACACATATGTCAATTTTTAAAAATAAAAAATGCATCATTATAATTCTTTATGATCCACCATAAAATAAAAAGTGATCAAATGTCTAATCTAGACAGCCTTCCAGTGAACAAAATTTCCACTTTTTGTTATTACTTGATAACTCCCGTTCTGTCTGCAGAGTAGCATGGCTTCTTACCTGTATGCACCCAAGGTAGCCCTGCTGCGAAGCGACATGAACAGCACTGTTGCCATCCTGGTCCACTTCATCCAATGAGATGCCTTGTTCTTGCATGAACTGAAGAAGCCACAGCAGAATCTTCTCCTAGCAATACAACATCACTAGGGATTAATGGAATATCACTCAGAAAAGCCAAATATAAAGACAGGAAAATAATACTCTAACTTATGAAGAGTATGTAAAAGCAAGCTCACCGTATCAAAAGAAAATTCAGTAGGAACTGAAAAATCCATGAACCTTTTACCAAAATAAATGAAAGAAGAACACCTGGAGGATTCTAAGAGCAAGAAATACCTTGGAAATGCTCTGGTTTTATTTGCATATTCTACAGATGGGAGAACAATTCACAGGAAGTTTGAGAACTTTCTGAAAGTCACACAGCTAGACTGATTGATCCAAGGTTGGAACTAGAATCCAGGTATTTTGATTACAAGGGTCTCTGGGCAATGATTTTACCACTGAGTTAAACTGCCTGTAGGTTTCAAAACCTTGGCCTACTGAGATAGCCAGCTTTTACATTTAACTTTATAATTCTTATACAATGCCTCCTAATCCCATACAATCCCATGCAATCAACAGATTTACAAAAAGAAATAACACCTTAAGTTGTCAAGAACAACATAACCCCTCTGAAATACAACGAGAATCCTCTTGTTGGTGGTGTTTTAGAGGTGAAGATTTCTTCTTCTTTCGTGTTAAAGGAAGGGGACTGAAGCTCTGAACATAAACCTTTCAAAGGCAAAGTCATAGAGCAGTCAATCTGTTTCGTCACCATCTGTTTGCATTTTACCCACTGAGTGTTTTGTGGTATTTTCATGTTATGCTTGGCCTTCAGAGAAAACAGGGGGATGGGGTTTCACTGTTTTAAAATAGAAAAATTAAATATAAAGTTAAAAAAATATGAGAGTGGTAAAAACAACAGCATGAAGTTTAGTGGGTGGAATTTGACATTTGAAAAGATGATCATGTGTTTGAAATAGCCTTGAACTTCTTTCTTCTTAGCCTTTTAAAGGATTTTTTTTCCAGTTATTTGCTCAGACTGGTCATGAACTTTTATACTTTCCTGGATTAAATTTGCCTTTATCTTCTGAACATGCCAACTAATCAGCTAAAGGAATGTTGGATAAAAACAGCCAGTTCCTTTAATGTTTCACCCCTTCCACTGGGGAATAGTTTATGAAGGTATCTGAGACATCAGGGACAGACTGAACATTTGCACCACACTTTTTCCAAATGAGCAAGCAGGGGGTAAAACTCCTAAATAACAAGATGAGGAAAATGTAATCAATGCCTACAGCTTCCCAAGAATGCACCTGGGAAAGCAGGGTGAGTGTTAGCTGCAAACACAGACAGACCTTATAGAAAGTGAAGCCTTAGGGTCCCTCAAGAAGGAGGTGGAGCAGAGCCTGCAGGCTAGGGTGGGGGGTTAGAACTTGGATAAGGATATTCTGATATGCTCACATATTCTATGCAAACCTGGAAAAAGCTGGAGCTGATCTCTAGTTAAGAACAGGTGATGTTTCCTCATGCATGAGGTAAAACTACTTCCTTTACCTCTCTTAAATGGGTAGGAGAAAAAATTCTGGATTACTTTTACTTGGAAACAGATAATTGTACTATGTGGTTTTAACTCCTTAAAAAATCTCAATGAGCCAGGTGTGTGACACATGCCTATAATCATAGCAACTTGGGAGGTTGAAGCAGAAGGATCCCAAGTTCCAGGTCAGCCTCAGCAGTTTAGTGAGACCCTATCTCAAAATATAAAAATAAAATAACATAAAAGGGACTGTGGATGTGCCTCTATGTTCAATCCTTGGTACCCTTTCCCCGCATCAAAAGAAAGAAAGAAATCTCAATGAGAAGGTGAGGTGGTCCACACCAGCAATCCCAGCTACTCAGAAGGCTGAGGCAGGAGGATCGCAAGTTTGAGGCCAGCCTATGTAACTAGGAAAGACCCTGTCTCAAAATAAAAAATAAAAGGGATTTGGAAGTAGTTCAGTGGTCAATTTTTTCTTTGGTTCAATCCCAAACAAACACCTCAGTGAGTGGAAATATCTTAAGATAAAAGACATGACCAACTATTTTAAAGTCAATGGCTAAGACATATGGAAACTGCTTGAGAAGGGCAGGCTGTTGCATCCCAACTGGTGAAAAGGATGGCCCCACTACATGCAAAACAAGCCCTCTTTCATGGGTCATTTTCCAGCTGGGGTGACTTGGTTTGTTCCACGACATTTGATCATGAATTCTTAAAACTGTAGACTGAAAGAAATTTTAGAGAATCATCCAATTCAAAGAGTTTTATTTTATAATTCAGAAAACTGAAGGAGAGGACATTGATATAGCTATATTGCTGTAGTATGCTGATTTTAGGTCCCCTCTGAAGATCCTCAGAAGTGGGAGAGCTAAGTCATATGTTGGTTCCATCCCTAATGTTTTGAGTATTCTCCATGCTGCTTTCAGCAGTCCCATGGACAATGTAGGAGTGTTCCTTTCTCCCCACGACCTCACCCGCATTTACTATTGCTTGTAATCTTGATCCTTGCCATTCTAATTGGAGTGAGATGAAATTTTAATGTAGTTTTGATTTTAATTTCTCTTATTGCTAGAGGTGTTGATTTTTTCATGAATTTATTTGCCGTTTGTGTTTCTTCTATTGAGAAATTTCTCTTTAGTACTTTTCCCATTTGTTGTTAAGTTTTTCAAGTTACTTTTATATTCTGGATATTAATCCTCTATCAGAGGGACAGCTGTATAAGATTTTCTTCCATTCTGTAGGTTCTAACTTCACAATCTTAATTGTTTCCTTAGCTGTGCAGAAGCATTTTAGTTCAATGGTGTTCCACGTATTGATTCTTGGTTTTATTTCTTGTGCTTTGGGGGTCTTGTTAAGGAAGTTGGTGCTAGCTCCTATATTATGGAGAGTTGACCCTATGTTTTCTTCAGGCAGTTGTGAGATTTCTGGTCTGATTCCTAAGTCTTTAATCCATTTTGATTTGAGTTTTGTGCAGGGGCATTTGGGGTGGGGGATCAAGTGGGAGCCCAGCTGGCCCCTTCCCCGCTTGAGTTGTGTGGCTCCTATAATAAGCTAAAACTGCCTGGGAGCAGCCAAGAGAAACCCAGAGACAGAACCCAGGAAAGCTAGAGAGGCTGTGTTTGTGACCAGCAGAGGGGATCTTAGACTGCACTGAAGCCCCACAACTAGACTCCCAGGAAGATTCCTGAGTCTTGGATCCCCAGTGGAGGCTGGCAAAGACAGTTCACTTTTCTAAGAAGATAAGCAATAGGCATAAATTGGTAATGAAATAAAAATATTTCCTATGATACGATATAGAGAAGTACTACTAAAAGAGATTGGCTGACTATACACCTGGTTTTCTAATGACCCACATTTAGGATTTCTGAAATAGATGTGGAGGTGGCTTATATTTGTGGTTTTTTGTAAAAGCAAAAGTGGTAAAAGCAGAGAAATCTCCTCAAATTCTGGAGAACACACCTATGGAGATGTTCTACAATCTAAAAGTGACTTATTTGACAAATACCTCATAAGGAGGACACAGTATATATGACCCCTGTCTCCAACTAAGAAGGGCCTTATTACAGCACCTGTGTGTTTTGTCTATGCGCAATCATGTCTATCTCCTCCCTTAGCCCTTTAATGCCTTATCAACCCCCCATCTCTCTCACTCTCTCTCTCTACTGGGAGGGAGGAGAAATTAAAGGAAGAATAAAACTTTGATTTTTCATTTCCCTATAAATATTACTTTCAGGAAGCAGCCAGTGCAGTGGAAAAGGTGAAAAGGCCTTCTGCTTTATTTCCATTTCACAGAACGCTTCTTCAAATTACATTTCATTCCTCCACCCACACATGCATCTCTCTGTTGAATTTGTATCTACTGACTGAAAACTTCCTTCATGTACTAATTTTCTTTATTGGGGATTTTCTGATCTTTGGGTAACCTGGTTTAGTGTTGTATTTTATGCGTTCCCAAAGGTAATGCAAGTTGTTTAAAGAGGCAATTAATACATGTAATTCATGAGATTTGCTGGACAAAGTCTAATAAAAAATTTAATTGAAAGTGTGTCACAGTTTTATTGCTGTTATCAATAAAATCTTGATAGTTTGCAGTGCAATCATAAGTTCTGAAAGAGTTGGCTTTGTTTGTAGTCATAGATCATCAAGTCTACTATGCCATCAATTTCAAGATTCATTCCAGTTTTTGAGAAATTAAAATGTAGGAAAAAATGGCCAGCAATAATTTCATAACATCATTTATTGAAGTAAATGTAGAATCCAGATGGCAAAATGTGGGTGAAAAAAGGTACATGTAAAAATCGATTAAATACATTGAGGCCCAAATAATTCCTTGGCAAGTTCCTCTTATTTCTTTACATATAGTAAAAAAAGTAAATAAATAATACTGATAGCAATAAAACAACACATTATAACAATCCTAACAGTCACCATTTATCTAGTGCCTTCATTGTGTTGGGCAATATATTTTTTCTGACTCGGTCTTCAGAACAATGTTGGGAGGAAGGATCTATTCTCCACATAGAATAGATAAGGAAAATGAGGTCCAGGGAAACCCTTTATTCTTTTCTTTAGATGAATGTTTCTAAGTCCACTGAGCTAGTAATTGGTGACTAGGATTAAAAGCCAGATGGCTTGAGTTAGGGACTGATGGTCTTCATGACTCTATGTCTCTGAGCATGGAGATCCACAGCTGATCATTCCCCTCACAGTCCTCAAATCTAAAGGACATGCTCTTTTCTTGGCCCATGGGTCAAAGAAATCACTACTAACTGTGATTAGTTAGTAGTGGAGTTCTGGGTCAGTTGTGTTTTTCCAAGAGCAGATGGATGGCAATGCTAATCAAAGATTTTTCTATTTTGCTCTCATTGGCAATTGGAGCACTTTCAGATTGTTCACTTATTTCTGTGCTGTGACAGTGAAACAATAAAGTCAATAAAGAATAATTTCAAAGGAATAGTTCTCTCTGTATAAATTGGGGAGAAACAAGAATAGAGCCTATAGAAGCATCCCCCTCATGACCAGAACTAATGCTGCTCATGGCCATTCACAGGAATTACTGAGCCTTTTCCTCTTCCAAAAGTGCTCTTTAAAAGTATCTGTGTCAGGGCAAACCTTTGAAATGAAGAATGAGTCCAGGGCAGGTCTAAGTGCTCCTGGTAATGCTTAATATTATGATGTAGGTTATTTTGTGGAAAGATGTCTTGAACAAATGTCATGTGAGTGATTCAGAAACAGAAGGAATCATGGTTTGATGATGAAGGGCACACAGAGCTGGTGACCAGTGTAGAACAGGCTCAGGCCCCAAGCGGCTATGAGTGGGAAGCTCTGCTGCAAGAGCCCAGATGGAATCTTCATATTTGAATAAATAGCCCAACTCACACAGGCTTTGAATAGTTGCTCTGAATCAACACAACTGTGACTCGATTGCTTTGGCAGCAGCATCCCTCTCAGGGTTGGCAAAGCAGGCCTGTTAAGGACACTCCTGCTTGTTCTTCCAGTCTCCCCAGGCTTTCACCTTCCTGCTCCCTGTGGTGCATTCTGCTAGGCACAATGAGGCACTGAAATAATTGCACCCTCTGAGACTTCAAGTGTCAAGATGAAGAAAATCAATTCCTATCACCCTAAGATCTATCACTCCAGGAGGCAACTAAAAACTGTTGGCCACCCCACAGTACTGAAGCCTTTAAAGGTAATTTTTACAAGAAAAAGGACACAAATTGGGAGTCAAATGGAGCCCATTCTTTAAGAATCTATAGGAGGGGCAGAGGGCAAGTAAAATAAACCCAGAGAGGAATTTTCCTTGGTACTATCTTTTCCAGAGGTATTTACTGAAGAAACAAAACCAGAACACACTCAAGTGCCTGCTTGTTGTAGAAAAACCTGCGTGTGCTGAATCCATTAGAAAGCTGTTCAATAACAGTCTTCCTTGCGAAAATATTAGCCTTGTAATGGTTCCAAGTTCAGCGTCTCTGCAGGTTATCTGTTACACAGCGGATGTCGGATGGCTGGACAGAATTCACAGACCTAACGGGCTTCTGCATTTTCCACTTGGTCAGGAATGTTCCTCTAAGGGTGCTTCTGGGCTGCCCTCCATCTCAAAGCTCCATTTTAGGTCATAAAATATATGCTCATAATCTTGAAATAATCTGAAGATCAATAACTAGCAGAAAGCCAACATTCAACACAGCTCTTCAAACAGGTCACTAATTTCCATATTTTCCTCTACTTTAGCTACACTTTTATCCAGCCAGTCACTTTCTTTGGTTGTATCCCACCAGCTTCAAAATTATGAGAAACCTGCTGTGAATAAAGAAACTGGTATATATCAGCAAAATTTCCCAAGATGGAGAATGTGGAATTTGAGATTCACTTAGAGGCTCAGAGCAGTTCCACAGACTTTCCTTCTTGGCTGGGGCCAGCTCTGCCACAGGTGCAGGCACCCTTTTCACTGATATCTAAAAGTGCTCATTAGGCTTCACAGGCAAATGGAATCAGGAACACGGAGTAATTACTCACTCAATTCAGTGAAATTCTGTTTTATGCTGAAAATGATTTATAAAGATTGGCAGTGATCAAGTTCTCCTGAGCATTTAAAATGCTCTGTCACCTTTGCCATTATAAGCAAAATAGGGCAATCTTACCAGATACCTATTAATTACTATTGGTTATTTTGAGGTCACTGTGGATGGGGACTAGCAAATACAATGGAGAAAGAAATCTAAGTGCAATATTTCAAAGACAGAGGCTTTTACACATTTTAAATGCTCTTCCTGATCCTTTCTCCATTTCATAAATTTATACAGTTGCTCGCTTCAATAAGCTACATGAAATACTTCAAATAGCACAATATACTGTTAGACAAAAGTGTAAAAAAAGTCTTCTGCAACTATATCAACGCCACTGTTATAATCTGTACAATTATTTACACAGATGGAGACAAATCAGACTCTGGCCCTGGACTCTGAGGACCAGAATAGTGATCTAGTCTTTTCTCTTACTAGCCATTAGACATTATGTAAATCATTCACTTTCTTTAGTCTCCTCATCTATACAATGGGGATAAAAACATCTCAAAGAGCCATTCTGAGGATCAGATAATGTACACAAAATCAAATGGTATGGAGCCTAGCACACATAGAATGCATTATGTGTGTGTATGCATTTGTTTGTGAATATATATTTATATATATAGTTTATTTATATTGTTTAAAATATATTTATATTAATTGAAGTTACCGTAGTATAAAATAAACTATCAGATTAAAAAAAGAAAAACTATCAGCTACCATGACTCCCATTAAAGGAAGACTAGCCAGGCACATTGGCACACACCCGTAATCCCAGCTAAACTTGAGAGGCTAAGGCAGGAAGATTGAAAGTTCAATGCCAGCTTGGGCAATTTAGCGAGACCAGGTCTCAAACTGAAATGAAACACAGGCTGAGGCATAGCTCAGTGGTGCAGTACTTGCCTAGCATATGCAAGGCTCTGGGTTCAATCACCAGTATGGCAAATCATCATCATCATCATCATCTTCAATTTATTTTTTGAATTTGAGATTGTAATGCTTGAAAAAATAATAATTGTGTTGACAATACCGCAATTTTCTGTCACTGGGAAAGTTTATGAAGTCAAAGTTATTTGCATGAGAGGCAATTTTCTTTGCCTCAAACAAATGCGATTAAATCTATTTTAATACAGTGCTAACGTTATTATTTTTAAAGATTGAAATTGGCATTTTGTGGTTCCAATGATTTTACACGATTATTTGTACTCATGCCCCTCAAAGGAAGATAGGGTTTGTTTTGGTTTTTTTTTTTTTAACTCCATATATTGGGTCACTCGCTGTGTGTATCAATTATTCACACTGGGATTTCCTAACACAGGAATTAGTTGTAACTAGTTAGTGTGTTCATCTTTACTTGAGTGAGACTTCCTTGATTACTATATTGTAAAGCTTTTCTTTCTAACTTTGAGTTTAATAAAGTATAGCATTTTTACTTCTGGTAAAATTTTAAATGTATCTATTATATAAATTTTGAAAAATACTAAAAAAAAACAAAGAGCCACTTATAATTGCACTCTCTGCTATAACAACTACAAATGCCTTGTGCAATAGTTTTTTCTGACTTTGTTTTCTTTTTTTCTGACTCTCCAAATTTCAAAGTTGGTATAAAATTACAGGAGCAGTTCTATATCATGCATTTTAATTAATGTTACATAATGAATATTTTCCCATAAAATTATATTATATGGATGTAGCTTATTTATCCCATGTCTTAGTTTAGCGTTGTTTAAAACTTTTCTTCATGAAAAAAATGCTACCATGCCTATCATTGCTTAAAAATCTTTGGATATATTTTTGATTATTTCACGCTTAGATTTTGATGAATAATAAAATAAAACAAATAGATTATATGGCATATAATGAGAAGATGATTTAGAAACTCCATACCTGTCCATAGCAACCTGCATAATGAATAAGGCTTGGAAAATCCTTGGAACAACTCAGCTCCGCAATGGCTTCTGTTTCACTCACCATCCAGCGTACACACTCCAACTGACCATTCTAGATTTAAAAGAAAGATAGATAGAAAGTCAAGCTAATGCAGGTTTTAAAAATATCTCCAAGATGGAATTTGACCAAGGGAAGATGTCACATGAATTTTGCTTTTTATGTCTGGCTTTACTTGTTTACAATGTAAATATATCAACTTTTATATTCATAATAGGTGGGTTTGACTCTAAATCAATTGCAAAATTTTTACTTAAATACATGTTCATAATTTTAATCAGTTATTTTAAAATCACTTTATTGGACTGTAGCTTGATGATAGTGCACCTGCCTAACAGATTTGAGGACCTGGGTTTGATACCTAGCACTGCAAAAAATCAAAAGCAAATAAAATCACTCTATTATCATTTGTGTATTATAAAATGTACCATTTGTAAGTGTACAGTTTAATGAACTACAAAACTCCCATCAAGACTTTCTTTACCCATGAATTTGCTAACTCCCTTGGTTCTCACCTCTGTCCCACACAACCACTGATGAGACTTCTGTCATAACAGATTAGTGTCTGAACTCTTTTATGTCTGACTTTTTTCATTCTGCTTAATATCTCTCAGATTCATCCAAGCTGCTGCTTGTTATCAGTAGTTCACTTCCTTTTTATTGCTGAGAAGTAGTCCATTGTTTCGCTATATCGCAATTTGTTTATACAATAACCTATTGATAGACATTTGGATTGTTTCCATTTGGGGAATATTATAAATAAAGTTGCTATAAATATTCTTTGTGAATATACACTTTCACTTCTGCTGGGTAAATACTGGAATTTACCAAGTATAGAGTAATTTAAAGTATAGGAGTGGAATTAGTTTATATCTGGCTTTACAAAAAAAAGTCAAACTGGTTTCCAAACTGGTTGACGACACTACCACTGGGAAGGTGTGAGCATTTCATTTGTTCCACACACAAGCCAACACACAATATGTCAGTTGATCAGTTATTCTTGTATTAAAGTTTGTGAGATAGAGTACTTTATAACATCCAAATTAGTTTCATATCTGTTAATTAAAAAATCAACAAGTCCATATTTAAAATAAATAATTAACCAGGTAAATATCTTAATTGGTCAAATGTTTAAAATTTTAAAAAGTAAAATACTCTTCTGAATGAATCATTTGTCATTTACAAGTGGTAAAACTATCAATACATAAGGTAAAATGTTCAAATCTCCTATATTTTTTAGGAAACCAAGCAAGATTCTCAGGATCAAGAGGAACAGGAAAGTAGAAGAGGGCAGGAAAAAAAAAAAAGAACAAAAGAATGAGATTTGAGATTTTCTTGGAGTTTTTGGTACAGGTTTTATCAAAACAGATATTAGTTTCATCTGTTTTTAAAATTTACACTCCTTTCCTATCTTTAAATCATTATTGGTTTTTTATTCTCAGGTACTGTGAGAATTTCAAGAAGTGAACAAAATATATAAACAATCACAGCACAGTACATATAGAGGATACTTAAAAAGAATGGTTGGGGGATTTCACGAAAATAAACTCAAAAAACAAAGGGAGATAAACAGAGGAAAGGGATGAGAACAAGGGAGGAGGGAAGAGAAAGGGGAAATACTGGGGGATAATATTGGCCAATTACATTGTTATATTCTGTGCATATATGAATATGTAACAATGAATCCCACCATTATGTATAATTATAATGCATCAATAAAAAATATGGGAAAAATACAGTCCACACATATTTTTGGAGGATTTTGGTACCACTTATAGAGTGGTGTGATAGGCATAAGCTAATGATTAAGACCAAGACAGACTCCGGAATGGATTAAATCCATAATCTGTCACTTGGTGACAAGATTTTAGGCAAGTTACTTTACCTGTCTGATAAGCAATTGTCTCCTTGTGAAATAGGGAAAATGCGAACTGCCTCCTAACATCACTGTGAAGATTAAATGAGATAAATCATGTAAGCTTACTAAGCACAGAACGCTTTTACCTTCTGCTCCCTCGGACTCCCCTAGTAACTCTGTAAGACAAACGAGACATTTAATTGGCTTCCTAGTTTGCACAGTGTGGGGTTTTAACACAGAAAAAGAATTACTGTGGGCATGGAGCCAGGATAGGATTTAAAAAGGATAGCATTTAAGCTAGTATAACAGGATTATTGTCCCTACATTTTAGAATCCTAACTATTATGTCCTCAAGGTGCAAAAGTCTATTCTAAAAGCAAAATAGAAGAGCTAACCTGCTCATTCTTTATCCTTGCCTATTTGGGTAACAGAGTTTCAAATCAATATTTCCCAATATTCACATGAAAATTCTGTTCTCTCTTTTTGAGTTTTAGTCATGTGCCACATCCTGATGCTTCTGTCAACTGTGTGTACTACTGTGGTCCCACAAAATTACAAAGGAGCTGAAAAGCATAACACATATAATTATGTACAGTATATAATACTTGATAATGATGATAAAGAACTGTTACTGGCTATGTATTATACTTTCATCATTAAAGTGTACTCCTACTTATTATAAAAAAGAGCTTATGGTCAAACAGTACCTGGTGTGTCATGCCAGCAATAGCCTCACACATCTCGTGTTTACGATCTCTTAACTACATTAGGAGGGCACTTTGACCTATGCCATCCATGTTTGTTAAGTACACTCTACGATATCTGCACAAGCACAGAATTGCCTAACAGCTCATTTCTCAGAACATATTTCCATCATTAAGTAACATGCCTGTATTTGCATGACTAGGCAACATGCCTGTATTTACATGATAAGGCATGTGATACTATCTCCCTTCTCTGTGCTCCTTCTTGCTCTGGGAGGTTTGGTTTGGCTGATAGCAGGAGATAAGCAAAGGAAAGTGCTTCAGGTCCCCTCTGCTCTTAGCATCCCCTCTGTAGGGATGCAATTGGCTGGATGAGTTCCCCTCCTACTGATTAGCTGACAGTATAAGGGGTACTTTGATGACTCAGAGGTCAAAAGTCAGCCAGTCTTTTCTGATTGGCCTTCTCTAGTTATCACTCCTTTCCCAGCTCCTCCAGGCTCTGGGGTGGTGACTGTGTCCTGGCTGTTACTGACCGCAGGATACTGCACTCCCTCGACTCCACCCACAGTGTTGTACATAATCCTGTCATTATAGACTTGCCTTAAATTCGAGAATGCTGAGTGTTTCTATCAGATTAACAAACAAACCTATACGTTGTGTTTCATTCCCTCTGAATAAGCAAAGGAATGGGAACCATATTCATCACATATGAGAAAAAACGGTTTATTTAAATTGGTATTTATACTGAACATAGAAATGTGAGGCAATATTTAGTAATTTCCTCCCCCCACCCATCTCTTTTGTTTCCACTCTAATTTTTATTATTGCCTTTCTTCTGCTTGCTTTGGATTTAGTTTGTTCCACCTTTTCTCCTTCCCTAAAGTGGATAATTAGGTTATTGCTTTAAGATCTTTCTCTTTCCCTCTCCCCGATCTTTTACAAATCTCCCTTTAAATGGAGCTTTAGTTGCATCCTGTAAGTGCTGCACTTCATTTCATATACTTTCCTGTTACCTTTATGGCTTCTTTTCTGACACAGTAATTATTTTAGAATATGTTAATTCTATACATTTGTGAATATCCCAAATTTCCTTTGGTTATTGATTTTTTTATTGGATTCCATTATGATTAAAGATCATACTTTGAAAGTGTTTCAATACTTTCAAATTTACTGAGATTTGTTTTATAGCCTAACATAGGATTTATCCTAGAGAATTCTATGTGGACTTCATGAGACTGTATATTCTGCTGTTGTTGGGCAGAGGGTTCTTTTAGATGATTATTGAGTTTAGTTTTTCTAGGAGTCAATATTTTTAAAAAATTAAACATTGTTAAAAAGGAAGAAGGAAATATTATATCACTACTATGAGTTTGAAGCCCATGTCACTTGCCATAAATATAAACACCAAGAAACCAAACAAATGAACCAAAACATTATCAAATTCTAGCAGGAGATTTTTGCCTGCCAAAGTTTCTGGGCCTGGGTTCACTCACTGTGTGTGTGTTAAAAAGAAGTTAGTGGGGTTTTGTGTTTGAAGTCATGTTATCACCAGACTAACACTTTGCCTTTGGGCTTAATCAGAATGACTACATGAAAAATGACCAGTCAATTAAGGTCATTTTATCCCAGGTGTTTTTAGCTACTGAAGTATTTCTTCTTTTAATCCCATTAAGAATAAATAAATAAAACAGACAGTTTTAGTAATCAGAGCTTTTAGAAATCCTTCTTTCCCATTTTTTTTTGCTTAAGCATTCTAAAAGGGTGCTGAATAATGTCCCAAACTTGCAAAAATATCAACTCTTGTGTCTCCCAGAAAGCACTCAATAAATTCTATATGTAACTGGAATAATTTATTATGTTCCATTGAAGGAATTCAAGAGTGGGGGAGAAATATTCTTAACCTCTGGTGTAACTCTAAAGCCTCTTTTCTCAGGTAATCTTTTTATATGATACCTTATCTCTGACTTGGCTTCCTGTCAGCCAAGTCATACTAGCCAAGAAACTTTAGCCTGTTTGTGCAAAGTGTGTTTGTCTTTAATGATAGTAGGGCTTTCAGACCTGTGTTTAATGAGGTGAAACACCACCAGTTGGGTGTTCAAAACAAGGTCCTAAAATGGAAAAATGATGACTCTCCGAGCTCTCTCAACTTCATCAGTGTCTATCAAAATACACTGAAGGGACTGAGGGAGGACGTACATCAGGACTGACTTCTAAAGGGGGTGGCACTTGTTATAAAATATTTGTTCTTACTGCTTTTACAAATTCTAGATTGGATGTTGGAGTGAAAGAGCACTTCCATTTCTCTAATCACTGACATAAAGCAAAGTATGAGAAACCTGTGACCCCAAATCTATAAAGGGTTTTGAGTCTTATGGGTTTGATATGTGTCTTTCAGTCAAATTAAAACAAAAATATTGCTGTCTAACTTTGCAGACTGCTTATATGATAGCAATACTAGCTTGACTACTGGAGCTTAGGAATGAATGAACACCTAACACAGGTAGAAGGCGTTTATGCTGAGGATTGGCTTAATGACCACCAGATTTCTGATTTACCTTTCTACTCAAGAGATTTTTAGTCTATCAAAACAAGCACTAGGGTGCATAAATTAAAGAAAAATGTTTTTGTTCAACTATATAATGTTCAATAATCTGCCATTAGTCAGGAAAATGAATGAAAATTACATTTCATGAATGCTATAACAAAAAGACAAATGTCAACATTCACTGACATTCTAAGACTATTTTGTCATTGATATATGCCCACTGATGAACACAATAAACCCTTGTCTTCTTACACAACTTTGTCATCAAACTAGAATCCAAGTTTGCCAACTGTTTCTGATGACATACCTGCCTCATTTAAACTTGTATTGCCAGCCCCTAACTCAGTAATTGATAGATAGGGTACATGATGTTGAACCCAGCTAGATGGGACACTGACTTCATAGCTGATATTTTTCCATTCTTGATGGCTGTTGTGGTTTAAGTCTTAATTTGACATAGCAATGTTCACAGCCAAAGGAATGCTGAATCATCCACCAGGGTCATAGATTTCTTATTTTATTAAAAATTACTTTCTATACTATTTTTAAAGTCATATGTTACCACTGAGCAAAAATACATAAAGTTAAACACATTTCAAACATACAAAACTTTCCTGAATGGTAAACAGGTTGAAAGTACAAAAATTCAAATATGCATAAAGGATATTTGAGGGGTAGGAAAAACAATTGGTTGTATTTCAAATGCAACATGTTCCTTAGTGAATTCACAGATAGGTTTCCTCCAATAAGCAAGTTCCCCTAGTCAATACCAATATAATTCCATTTGTAAAAATTACAATTATTTGGTTTTTAGAAGATACAACTATTACAAGAGCAAAACACATAGGCAGAAGTGCAAGACGTATTATATTTCCCTGAACTTCACTTCTGGCTTTTTAATAAATGTGACTGAATTCTACATTTATTTGCCAAAGATCTTAAAAGTAATTTTAGTTTAATTGCTAACCTTCTCATGATGTGTTATATTTTACAGAGCACTCACTGAAGTGCTATAAACATTCATGTGTTCTTGTATTGTGGTTTCTAAGTTTTAACTCTATCATAGTTGGCAGTAATTTGTGTAGTTTTTGACAGCATATTGTGCTCAGCATGAGCTGAATGCAAAACCCACAATGATATTCTAAACAACTCTTGATACCTGAAGACATTTAAACTTCAGATCTGATCCATTAAAATTTTACTTTATTATCCAAAATTCTCCTGAGGGCCATTGTCCAAGGAAATACACCCTCTCTTCCTCTGTCTTGTTCATTTCATTATTCTCACATTAGGAAAAAGTGACGTAGTTCTGATAGATCCAGGTGTTAAGAACCTAAATTGCTGTCACCATGAATTACACAAGTTCTTAGCACTGCAACAGATCATTTTCCACTCTATCGTCTGATTTGAAGTTTAATCTTATTGGACAATAATTTGGAATGCAGTCTCAAAATCTCAAAGTAGCTAGTGATGTAAATGAGTAATCTCTGACATGTGATGTGTTCATTGCTTTTTGCTTGATAAAATAACTCTCCTCTCTCTCCCTTCCAATAGGTTAGCTCACAAGGCATCTGAAAAAAAAAGAAAAGAAAAGAAAAGAAAACACAGAAATCTGACTTTAGCTGTGGAGGGCCCAGTCCCCAACCAGTCACCTTGATAGCCAGGCCTGCCGGTGTCAACTTCTCAGTATTCCGCTCATTGAGGCAATCTTCCCCCATCAAAGACGTGAGGTGCTGGAGACACTCTGCGTGTCCCTGTGAGGCGGAGATGTGTAAGAGGTTGTTTCCATTTTCATCATGAATTTTGTCTAGGTTGTCTGCAGCTAGATGTGGCTGTACAAATAGTAAGATTGGAAAATAAGTCAAAAAATCAAAATAAGATGCTGGTGGGGGAAGGGGTTTGCTCTGGACACTGGGAAGAAGAAATGAGCTTAATGAAGCTTGGTGATAAGGTAGGGATGAGAAAGTCAGGGGTTCCTGCTATTACTCCTTGCTATACCATGTCTTACTTACAGCATGAATTCTCAAGACACAAGTCTTCACGTGAGACCTGGCAACAGGTCAAGCACCAGTGGGCTGTGTAGGCTTCAGATTGGCTTTCTTAACTGCAGTGACATTTATGGTAACTGTCAGGGTCCCTGTGTGTCAACCCATTTGACTGCTAATCCTTGAGATGGACTGTTTTATTCCCTGTGGATTCACTGGATGAACAGACTACTAGTTTCCATCTGTCTGAACTGTGGACAACTGGCTTGAACTACAGACTACATGAGGTCTGCTTCTTGTCAAGCTCTTCTGGGCACCTCTACACACTGTCACCCACCATGGCTCCTGGAAACATCTGGAGGCTCTTTGGCCTTTGGTTTTTTGGCCTCTAGTGAAATTGAGTCCCCTGAATATGAAATGGTTGATAGAGACCATTGGGGGAACTGAGCAGTGTTAGTGTTTGGGTAACACAAAAACAAGATAAGAAAAAAAGAAGTGAATGAACCAAAGACAACAATCAGGAGGAGCCAGGAGAAATGGAAAACACGTTTTCAGGAGAGAAAATACTGCTTTTTTTTTTTTTTGGTAAAACTGTTCAATCATATTGTCTGTTACAACAATATTTGTGATAATAGCCCAAGCATACTGTATTTTATCTATGTATGGTTTAATATTTAAGTAGAATTGCATTGCCAAGATGCAATGATTTTCTTAAATGAGACTTGAATCAGCATTGTAGTAGGAACCCAGTCTTGCTACTATTTGATTCACCCCTAGAAACCAGAAAAGAACAATGCAGGCAGATGGAATGCTATTTCAGCTGAGCTTCATCTCTGAGCTTAAGCAGAACAGACTTTTCTTACATCACATTACTCTGTGTCTAGAGTCTTTGGAAACACTCCCTAGACATGCAGAGCTGGAACTAAGTAAAAACTCCATGAGGGTCAGAGGGCAATCAAGCTCTAGGGTAAGCTTCTATCTGCAAATGCTTTTCAAACATCCTGGCCCAGATCTCCTGAATAATGATCAGGATAAAACAGACAACTCTCTGTTCACATATTTGGCAGGCCTGCCATCAGCAAGGAACTGACATCCCCACAAAAAACCGAGCAAGAGCATTGGGAACCATTTGAAAAGCAAAAAGGAAGACTTGAAGTGAAAAAAAGTGCTGGGCTCACTTTGTTTGCTTCCGTCTTAGGTTAAATTGCGTTATTCCAGTTGAATTTACAGTTAAAGTGAAATAACACTCCTTCTATAGCCATTTGTTTTCCTGGTATTAATCTCCTAACTTTTTATTTTAAAACTCAAAAGTTCATAACTCCCAACCAAAGACACAAGAAAATATTAAACAAGATGCAAAACTTCTGTTATGATTGGAGCTGATAAAAATGGAGTCTCTAGATCATTAACATGTATACTAAATTACATTATACTTACCAGGAGAGATATTTGTCCTTCTTTAACGATGTTCAAGATGCTTTTTACTTTTTTCAGATACTCACTCCTTTCTTCTGGTCCCTGGGTGCTGGTCCAGTTCCCACCCTTGATCGGCTCTTCCAGTTTGGATTCTGTGGCTGGGGACTGTAGGTGGAAGGCCCGGAGTTGGCAGTCGGGCATTGACTTCTCAGTCTTTCGACTATGTGGGTCATTAAATGCCTTGTTTAAGAAGTCTTTACTCTGGGTTTCCGGCTCATATGCAGAGCCACACGTAACCAGAGGAAGTGAGCTCTCAGCTTCTTCAGAAGAGAGCTTGTTCTGGTCACGGAGCACAGTTGATGCTTTTCTCAAGTGGGGGCTTTTCACAGGAGAAAGAACACAAAACGGGGTCATACTGAATGGCGAGTTCTCAGTGCTTCCTGTAGAGCAGGCTTTGCCGGAAAGGCCATTGATGGTTGTGCATAAACCCAAAATTCTTTTTTCTGAAGTCACCTTGGTAAAAGAGGCAAGCTGTTGACTGGATTTAATGTAAGGCACGTCCAGAATCTCGTCCATGTCGAGGTCATAATGTTCCAGTTCACCCAGTGCAGTGCTGGGCTCGGAGCTTTTACTGGGTAAGCCCCCGACTCCATCTTCAGGGCCAAGCTCCTCAGTCTGTGGTCCCTGTTCAGACTCATCCTCCTTCTGGTAGTCCACTTTCTGGTTCTTTTGGTCATCACTTTCATTGTTCTCTAGAGTCTCTGGCTGATGTTTGAGTGGGGAAACCCGCTTCACTGGACGGAACTTACTGTATACCTCAGCGATTCCTGTGGGCTTTTGTGTGTTTGTAATAAGAGTTGAGACTCCACAATTCCAGCTAGAGCTAGAAACTGTTTTTTAAAAAAAATTCAAAGAGGAGGCGATTACATTGGAATGCCAAATACATCTCAACCATGCTGGCAGACATGGTCCACTCAAGTTATGCTCAAATTAAGCCCCTGTGTGTTAGGGGATGACTTCCAGAGGACACATGTCCATAAACCATACAATTCATACTTACCATTGGAACACAGTGAAGATCAAAGAAGGTTATGACATGCTGACTCAAAATTAATTAAAGTAGCAACAATATTAAAACCAGATAGGTAAAGAAAAGGAACTTGGATAGATATTTAGGGTTATTCATTGCATAGATCTATATCCCTGGCAGGATTTGAGTATTTGCCACCACCTTGAATAACAGAATTAGAAGATGGGATCCTCTGGGTTAAATGAACTTTCAAACTAAGCTAGGGAGAAAAGGGATGTTTGCACACATATGCATAAGCACACGCATCTCTACTGATTAAGAAGTCTCATATTAAAAAAAGGGGGCAAGTTATTTAATATTACACAAACACGAACTGTGATCTTCTGGGTGGGTGACTCATTCACCTTCCATAAGGTGGTTAGGAAAAGAACTGAAAAGAATGAAGTGGTCAGGAGGTGACTGGACCATGGAAGAAGACAAGCCACAGTTGAGTTAACTCCATCCTAAGCTAGGCATCCTAAGTCCACTATCACACAGGGGCATCTCACGGTGCTTTCTGGCATTTGACACAGCTATGTAAAGCACTGACCCTTCACAATAGGACATGCTCCTCAAGATTTAATCCTGCCCTCCCTTGTTTGGGAAGTTGGAAACAAACTAAAGGATGAGAAAGTTGTAAAGGTACGGTCAGTGAGGCAGATTACCTTTTATCTATGCAAAGTTTAGATAGTGTGTGCTGGTTTACATTTGACTAAATGTTTGGCTGAGGTGGAAAAGAAAGTGAAACAGCAGGATACATTTAGAGGTGAAAGGTAAGAATCATTACCTTTCCCAGTTAGCCTCAATATAAAACCATCTGGCACTTGCTTTCTGGGGCAGGCAGATGAAGCAGCAACAGTGTCCTCATCCACCACGGTGCTGCTACATCTCTGCGAGACAACATACACAGTACCCTTGGAAGCTTAGAGGCCACTCATTTACAGGTTCCTACTTTACTGCCACTTAGTTTACAGCATTCCTCCTCAAAGAGGTGAGATTTCAGGACATGTCCAACTAGAGACCTCCCGTGTATCTCTCCTCTCTGGACCATCAGCAGGTTGGAAGGGTTTAACCCCAAAGCAACCAAATAGTGAAAGAATCTGAGACAGGTGTCTGTGCTCAGCTCTTTAACAACTGCAGCAACACCTGGCTAGCACTGATTCTTGGGGTGGAAGTGCTCATTATTAAAGTTCCTTAAATCTAAGATACTAATCATTCTTCTTTTTGCCAGAATGTGTTCCATCAAAAAATTTCTGGAATCAAGCAAGGGATGATCATGATCCTTCTGAGCATGGATGCTATATAATTCTGAGTTCTGCTCCCAAACTGGACTACAATGTTACCTGCAGTTTCAGAGGGTCTACTGTCTGTGGTCCACCCCTGGGGCCTTTCTGGCTCTAGCACTTTAGAACCTAAGAAGAGAATACTACCAGCTGTGGAGGAAGGGTTGGTGTCTCTCCAATAAGTAACACATAACAGAATCTGCAGGAGGGAAGGAAGGCATCTAGAGGGCCTCATTGCTACATCTCTTCTCTTTTCTTGGCTCAGGTTCTTAGTTGTACACAGTGCTTGCCCCAGAGCAGATAATTAACAAATGCGAGTATGTGAATTTGAATCTCACTTTGCACAACACATTATCTCTTTTAAAATGCACAAAAGTGCATCCTTCTGTGGGATTTAAAGCTTAATTTCACAGGGGATAAAAGTCCTATTAATAAATTCAGAGGAGTGATAATCACCAGTAAGAGCTATATTTTCTAAAGTTATTTATGAAATATAAATATGCAAAAGCTAAGACTAATTCCAGTTGGTCCCTTATAAATTTAAAAGTTTTCTATCATTTATATATCCTTTTCTCTCTACAACTGTGAAGCTATGAAAAATTAATGTCTGCCAGAAATTTCTGCCAAGCCTGTCTCTCGTCCTCAAGAACACATGATTGACTTACTTATATAAAGCAGCAGATAGTGGACATAGAGTTTATAAGGTGTAAATATGCCTTTCATTTTATTCATTAACTTTCTGAAAAGCTTTTAGTGGGAAAAGTAAATATCCATAGAGATTTCTGAGATACATACTTATTATGGTATAGTATTTGATAATATTTTGCCAATTACCTTGATTTCTTTGGAACTTCTAAAAAAATGTGTATCTCAGAATGTATAAAAAAATTAAAGCTACATGACTTAGTGGGTCAATACAATGAGTGCATTGTATCAATATATTTATATATTATATAAGGTCATGGGTTCAAAGGGCTACTCTTTTATGTTGGCTTTATTTACATGTGAAATTTTTTCCAAGTGATACAGGGAAATGGATACCATATGTTTCCCAGCTGTTTTGTTCTGACAGGAGCCATTAAGAACACTCTATGGAAATGAATTCTGTCTGAGTCTTATGAAAACACTTCTTTCCACAGAAGGGTCTAGAAACTGAAGAAGGAGCGTCAACATTTAGGCTTGTTGTCCTTCCCCCTATTTAAACCCATGACTCTCAGGGTGAAATCTGTGCTTTCTAGTTTGTATCTTGACAGCCAAGAAAAAAATTCTAGTCACAAAAAGTGGATTATTTCATGGGTTTTCGTGAGAATGCTCCAATATATTGCTATATGATATACTTGGATGAGAAGAAAAGCAATGCTATGCTGTACACAAAAGACAAAATTCAATTAGTTTATTTCCCCTAAGCTAGACAAATAAGTAGTTTAAGTACAACAAAAGAAAAAGGACCCTTAATGTCTGGCAAGATTTTCACTTCCAATACTTAAAGTCTACCAAAAATTTTACTTAATTGTTGTTCCACCATAATGCTTTAAGTTTTTTTCATCATCCATAGAAACAAAGTTCAGAATAACTATGGTTACTGGGGAAATTTCTGAGGGTAAATTTACTTTCTGGATATCAGGAATTATAAATTCTTTACACACTAATATAAATCACTGAAAACTTTATCTATCTCAGATCTTTACAAGCTCCATGAGAACAGGATCTGTGTGTAATTTATCACCCTATCCCTCAAAGCACCCAGAAAACTGCTTTCCATAAGTAGGTTCTTAATGACGTTTTAGTTCAGTGGGTTCATTTTTTTAACATCTTACAGAAGTAAACATGCTAATTATGCCTTAAACCTGCCTATGTGATTATATGACAAATTTTCCAAAATGATCAGTAGGTAAATAGATGTGTGTATTTGATGTTGATTTATAGTCCATAATAATCTTTCCTACCCTAGCAGGCATTTGGAATGTCTCTTAGCCTCAGCATTTAATTTGAATAATTGCCTGCTAACTATCTACATTATTTTTTCCAGCAAGCGTTAATGCCGGCCTAGGATATTCAAGGATTTGTGACAGGCAGCATGTTCCAACCTAGGTGTCTTATCTCTCTGCACCCTTGTCTGCTGTCTCCTCTTCCCCTCCTCACTCACCACACACACACACACACATACCTCCTATCCCTCCTCTTGATCCTGGCTTGGATAACCATAAGACCATTTATTCAGTTTCTCAAGCAATCCATCTCTAAGGCATTGTTGATATTTCCATTTCCTTGACCCGTGCCCTACATTCCTCAGGCACCACCTTATGGCCTTAACCTAAACCCCTTTTAAATCTGAACCCCCTTCTTTATCCTCATAGCTATGACTGGGCCACACCGGGACTCTGGCCCACAGCCTCCACAATGCTTTCTCTGCTTCCATTGGTCTCCCTTTCCCATCCTGAGTTATCCCTCTACAGATAAATTTGATTTTGTCACTCAAAATCAGAGAAAAGGAAAAAAAAAACCCACCTCAGATGTCCCTGTTCTTCCCCATAAAATGCACTTCCCTTCTGTGTCTGAGATGGCACACAAGAACCATGAGAAACACCCCCAACTTACAGAGTAGGCATGCTGTTCACCTCCCAATCCTCTTTGTTCCTACTAATTCTTTTAAGGAGCCTTGGTTTTGTAGAAGTATTTTAATTTCTCTCCAAAACTTAAAAACTCCCTTTAGAAAGTGAGACTACATGCCTCAGGCTCAGAGGCTTTCATAAACAAAGAATTAATAGGAATGTTTTATGCTCATCACATTGATTTTAATGATGATCTTGAATTTACTGCAAGTAACATTGGTTTTCTGTTGACAGCAGTTACAAAGTTTCTTTTAAAAACAAATGTTTAGGGGCTGGAGCAGTGGTTCAGTGGTTACTGCACTTGCTTGGCATGTGTGAGGACCCAGGTTCAAATCCCAGTCCCACAAACACAACTAAGTGTTAGAGCAACAAAAAGTCTATGAAAAACTAAACAAAAATGATTCTCTTCTTTCTCCCACTGTCCTTCTCTTTATTAGAAAAACAAACAAAAACAAAAACCAAAAAACAAATATTTAAAACTAGTGTTTTAGGAAAACAAATAAGTAATAGCATTGGTATTTTACAGGTAAAGCAAAACCAGCAGAGAGAGAGAGAGAGAGAGAGAGAGAGTTTGGATATAACACATATTGTGAAACTGAGTGGTTTGGGAAACCCTGGTTTTCAGGTTAATAGCTAAATCTTTAGCAAGATAAGTAGCAATTCTTTCATTCATTTTCTAATTTGTCTTTTCATCTCAGCATTCATGATCCCCTTGCTAAATGCACTCATTTTGGATATACTGTGTTCCTCCTTCACTGCTCCTACCCTTGGGCTTATTCTCCCTTTCTGTCTTCTCTGCCTTAGACTCAGGATCCTCACACAGATACCATAAGGTGTTACCCCGCTGATGCATTTCCTCTTACTCACCCAGGGAATAGCTGCTCCTTGCGTCTCAGTGCTGCTAATACCTGTGCATGCCTTGAGTTGGGTATTTCTGAAGTTGATGCATCTGTTTACTCATGTACCAGTCTCACCGTCTCTCCTGAGTTCCTCAAGTGCAAAGGTTGCTCGGGAACCTACTTGTGTTTATAATTAGCCCTTTGTCTAGCACAGTACATTGAAGATATTGGGGCTCAGTGGCTAATTCTTTCAATGAATGAATGAATAAAGGTAGGGAGGAGAGGAAGTAGGAGGAAGGAAGGAATATGCCAGACCAAAGATACAAAATATAGCAAATAAATATGAGTTTTGTCACAATGAGTCAGTCTTCCCACATTGTGGTCACATTGTGCTGAATAGTTCAAAGGTAGTGCTTGTATGCCACTGGAGATATTCAGACATTTATAAGACATGCTGCATGCTGAAGTACTTTCATCTCTTCCCTATGCTAAGTCCTTAGTCTCCATTTCCTCATCTGTAAAATGAAGAGGTTAGCCTGTGATTGCTAAGATCTCATCTACCCCTAAATTTCTGTGACTGTGTGGAACGTCTATAAATAACAGGGCTCTCTATTCTGAGTGACTCACTATAAACGCTATAATTCTCCTGGATTCATGTATTTTACCAGATCTTCACAAATTTATAATTATGAGGCTAAGCTGATTGCTGACACAGAAAAACTCTTTGGATGTTGGGCCTGATAAATTAGTATTTTCTTAAGAAGATAATGTACAGTTTGCTGCTGCAATGGTAGATCCAACTTTTAAGATTACACATTGATGCTGTCTCCTAAAATGCTTATTTATTTTATTGCTAAATATGGAGTTACGTGGCCATATTGGAATATTAGTTTGAGACATGAGGAAGAGAAAGAAAATGTTACATTTTTAGGGTAAAGACATAACTGTTTTTTTAATGGATTCTATTTTCCAGGAGAAAAATAGTGGTCAGCTTTAGCTTTAATTGCTTTAAAGAGTACATAACAATATACTATACATCTACAGCCCCTGAAACTCAGGGCTGCTCTAAGAACTTACCCAGTCCTCCAACATTCAATTTCCTTTCACTTTTACACCAAAGGGAAGAACATTAGGAAAGATTAGGGCTGTCAATGTGAAATTTTCCTTCCTTCTATGTAAACTGAAATCTGTAGTGGACCCACTTGATTGCAAGCACCTCAAGCTCTGTAAGAAGTGATGACAGGTGGCTTCTAGCATCTCATGAAAATAGGGAGAAAGATCTGGGGACTGGGGGAGCAGGTTGCTTTTCTGTATTATGGCTCTTGGAGATTCTACTGTAATGTGATCCAAGAAAAGGTTGAGTTAATTCTGGATTTGGAGGGTTATATCTGGGAATGATGTTGGGAAGAGTGAATGTGAGAAGAACACATGTTTCTGGAATGTGTCCATGGGATTTCTTGATTGTCCCTTTAGATGAAACCACCCTTTATTGAGGGTGTCCTGAGACTGGAAATACAAAGGGCTTTATTATTATAAAAATGACAGTCAATGATCTATTCACATTTGGATGTTCAAATACTGGGGGAGAAGATTCATTGATTTGTGTTCCAAATTTCTTGTTTTTAAGTGGTCACTTATATCAAGCAGCTGTTGTTAAATATGTCAGATTCATGATTTATTATTCCCAGTTCTTTTCAGAATTGTGGATACCTGCTCAGATAACTTTGTGGCCTACATGTGCCCGTTTTTTCTTTCTGTAAAAACTCACTGAAATACATGAGCTGGATCAGCCTAGACAGAAAAGATACTTCTTCACCAAAGAAGCATATTCTATCATGAAGTCAGACTCAATATTTTGACAACTTTAAACCTTTGGGCTTCAAAAGTACAGTTTCCATAACCAGAAACTGATGGGTCTAAAGAAAGTCCAAGCTTGCAGTTATTCTGTCATCTAAAAAGTATGCTGACCTTCTCTTTGACATTAGCAAAACCTCACAAGTGTTTTAAGTTTTGTGTTCATTCCAGAATCATTTACCAGGTTTCCTTTCTTTCTCTCCCTCTCTGGGTGGAAACGTAGAAAGACACACATCTAGGGACAGTATAAAGGTTCATCAAGCAGAGAAGCCTAGAGCAAGACCAAGCAGGCTGTGTGCTTTCTGGCCCTGCAGAAGCACACTTACCAGTTTTAACTGAAGGTGGCGGTGTTTCACAGTACTGATGTACTGCCAAGGACAAAGAGCACCAAGTTACTGCTCCTCGGTTAGAATAAAACAAGAGGCAGGTGAACAGGCAGGTGGGAAGCTATTTCACCACACTGATAGCTTCGAAATGCCTGTTTACTTTACTTCTAAGTATGGAGCATGTGTCCACATTAAAAATTAGTTTTAGACACCAAGAAGACAAAGAAAAGGACATATGTCTTTAGGATACAAGAATGTTCTTATTTTCTATTTTCCATGAGAAACCAAATGGCAAGTCTGTGAAACCTGGTCTTATTTTGAGAGGGATGCACTTTAGGGTTTAAGGGGAGGAGGAATACAAGGACTAGCTCTGGCCTGCAGCCTGCTCTTCCTCTTGGCAGGCCCCTGCGTCCGCCTGGGCAAGTGCCTGCCTCTCAGTTACAAGGCTCCCAGAGAATAGGCAGGTGCAGATGCACAGAGCGAGGTTGGGCTGAAGAGCAGACAGTGGCTCTTCAAGGATGAATGAATGGCAAAGCAAGCTGCTGTGCCCCGTGCACTCTTCACGGCCTCACTGTAAGCAATGAAAGAATGAGGCAAACGTGTCTTAAGAATTCTACAAAATGACAACTCTCAGTTGAAATTCTCCTGACCTTTCCATTTAACACTTTATAATTGCCAATACATTTGTGTAAAGCTTTCTCCTTCATTTCTGAGTGTAAGTCAAGGGTATAATTTAATCAGATTTGGAGGATAGATGGGCAGTTCTCATGTATTCTTACTTGAAAATAAATGAGGACTTGGGGAATTTTAAGTAGTATGTGGAAAATTGCAAAGCATGTGGGTTTCTCAACCAGGACTGAGATTTCCTGACTACAACTTTCCATAACACCCGAGAACTACTTTATCAAAATTAATTATTCCCTAAACATTCAATTTACAATTTCCCTATTTGGGTCATATGTAGGCCATGGAATCCCAGAAACCAGGAACAAAACCTTGTCATACTCATTTTGATTCACTTTAACCTGTCCCAAACTGTACCCTCGGCCTAAACTGTTTTAACCATTTACTATTAACTTTCAGTTAGGGAGTGAATTGGGAAAATTATTTTAATAACAACTTTTATTAAAAACAGTTAAGTGGAAAGAATTCTCTACTTTATTAATCTTTAGTAGTATTCACCTAAATTTAGATTCATTTTACCACTGAAAATCTATTCTGTCAATTCCTTCGACTGTTTAAATGTGATGATCTCTTCTTAATATAATCAAGAGAAGCAGGAATATATTGAAGCATGTTCAGAAATGTAATTGGCAATTGGAAGAACACTTAAGTACTCTTACAAGATTCAGTCAATAAACATTTACTGACTGTCTTTTTTGCACATATTTCTGGGGAAGCAGGAGCAAATGGAATATGCATAGTCCTTCCACACAATAATGCAAACACATAGATGAAGAAAACATTACAAAATTCAAAGTGCTTTAAAGGAAACAAGCAGGGTACTGGGATGGAGAACAGCTGAGAAGCCTCATCAAGGAGATGGCATCTAAACTAAGACCTGGGATGACAAGAAGACAACTATGTGAGAGGATCAGAGGGAAAAGGAGAAAAGATAATTTCATGAACATTGGGTTAGAGGGAAGCAGCTTCACAAATGCCTGAAGTAGAAGAATAGCTGGTAGGTTTTGTAGATCTATTGCTAGAGCAGAGTGCACTAGAGTGCAGACGAAGATGTGAGAGATTATCAGGGGTCAAACTTGGGAGCTTTGTTGGCCACAAAAAAGAGTTTGGTTTTCGTTTTAGCTGAAATAGGGTCTCCCAGAGGAGGTTTCACAGAGATACATGTGTTCTTCCAAAAATGGAAGGGTCAAGGGAGCTCTCCAGGGTCTCTTTCATAGAGCACTAATCCCACTGGTAAGGGCACTACCCCATAGCTTAATCACCTCCTTAAGACTGCATCTCGGAATAACATAACCTTGTGGATTGTTTCAATGTATGAATTTTGAGAGACACAAACACTCAATCTCTAGTATGGGGATATTCTTTGAGCACAGAAAAGTCAGAACCTAGTAATGGATTAATATGGGGTACAGGGAAGAGAGAGAATTCTATATTCAGCAATGGAGTGGATTTTTTTTTTTCAAACTGAGCTCTGTTTATGGAAGGGGGAATCTGTGGAGGGGGGAGTCAGTTCCATGGGACATTCAATGTAGAGATCCAATGGGTTATTAAAAAGGAAGTTGGAGTGTGGAGATTAGCAGCAGCAAGTAGATAGCATCTGACACTGAGAATGCGTGAGACAGACTGAGAGAACAGAGGGTCCTACTGAATACCTAGTCTTACTTCAGTATTTAAAGGTCAAGCAAAGAAAGAAGTGGTATTATAAAGGAAAATAAGGCGATACCAGAGTGTTAGGAGAAAAGTCAAGAGAAGAGACTATTTCCATAAAAGAGGAGCCAGTGGTCTCAAATGCTGCCAAGAGGCTAAGCAAGATGAGCATATCGGTGTCGATGGACTTGACAATATGAGTGGATGACCTTCCTGGAGAGGTGGGTCAAACTGAAGATGCTAAGGCAAAGAGTAGAGGAGTAGGGGTTGGGGATTTAGCTCAGAAGCAGAGCGCTTGCCTAGCACACGCAAGGCCCCGAGTTCAGTCCTCAGCCCTGGAAAAAAAAAAAAAAAGAGTAGAGGACTGAACAGTTGTGTAGTTTAAGCAGGTTGGCTCTAAATGGGGTGCAGAGAGGAGCAGCAAAACATTACGGGAGATCTTAGAGGGGGGTGTTAGGTTTTTGAGATTGAAGCTTGAGAGTGTATGACGAGGGTAATGGCCCCATAGAGAACAGAGATTGACGGTACGGATGAAAGAGAAAATAACTAAAGCATCAGCTGTCAAACCGAATGAAGAGAAGGAAATCCCAGCTGTCCCATACTTCAATTATCATAAAACCCCAAAGTAAAAGGCTTCCTCTTTCACCTCTTCACATGTTCATTTGTCTATCCACACCTCAGATACATAGCTAGCAGCAATGCTCAGGAGATACCATAGTGAACAAAACTGCCCAGATAAGTTTTGAGTTTACTGGAGAACAATGATATTAAATTAGTATCACAGTAATCAATTTCAAAACACAGGTATTTAAAGAACAGGAAGAGTATAAGGAGTTAAGAACTAACATAATGAGTTGGCAGAGGTACTGATATAATCTAGGCCTGAATTGTCCAATATAGAGGCCACTAGAAATATGTGGCTATTAAACACTTAAAATGTAGCTGGTCAGGGGCTGGAGCGGTGGCTTGGCAGTTAAGACGCTTGCCTGGCATGCGCAAGTGCACGGGTTCAGACCCTAGCACCCACGTACACAAATGAGTGTCAGAGCAAGTAAGGCCATGTGAAAAACTCAATAAAAATTGATTCTCTCTGTCTCTCTCTCTCTCTGTGTACTTCTAAAAAATAAAATGTAGCTGGTGGCATATGTCAAAATTAAAATAGTTTTGACTTATTGGGTCAAATAAAATACATTATGAAATTAATCCATCTTTTTTTAGGGAAAACTCAGATCAAAGGTGGTCCAGGGACAAAGAAGGCCCATATGAAATAGGAAGCCAGAACCCATTTACTATTAAGAAACAGAAGAAGGAAGATATGCCTTTAGCAAGAAGTCAGGGTGCTGTTAGAGATGCTATCACCTCCCAAACTGGAATGTCTCCCCACACACACTCATAATCTCATATTGGATTGTGAAGATGGGACAGGGGAGGCTGTTTCTCCGTATGACACGGTCAAGAGTCCTCAGAAGGAAGACACTTCAAGGCCACACAGGTAAAAGGCACTTTGCTTCTGTATTAGGTTTTTCTGTTCCTGTGTCTCTCTATCCCTCCCTCTTCTCTCTGCACTTCTGGTCTTTATCTTTCCTTACTGAAAATTCCCTTGAGCTCACTTCTCCCAAAAGGAGGTTTCTGTGATGATCAGTTTTGGGGGTGGGAGGTAAGCTTCCTAGAGTTCAGTAAAAATAAACCAAGACATGGAAGAGGAGACTGTGAGTCCCTTCCTCCAAGTTTTCTTTTCTTTAAATATTTTCCTTATTGATTATGACTTCCTTTTATGGTGTTGCATTTAGGCCTAAGAGAAGAAATGTTCAAGTAGAAATAAAGGATAACGATGCAATGTGTTTAAGCTCTGCTACTTGCTGCTCCTTTCCTTATTTTGATGTCACCAGAGTTTTAATCTTTTCCATTTTTTACTCACACTGAGCCATCTTTACCTACACTGATTTACATCTTTTCTTGCAGAAGCAAAGTTTTAATGGGTTTAAGGTAAAGATGGTTTCTCCCTTTGGACAGTGGGGCAGCTCTATTTTCATATAATCCATTCAAAATGATGGCCTGGTGTATTGTGTAGCATTAGAAAAAAAACAGCAGGAAAAACTATCTTCACATTATGATTGCAGCCATACAAAAAATACGGTTCAGAGAAAAATATAGGAATTTTGGTGGCAAGGTTAATTGTAGCTTTTAACATTCTGTTTTTCAAATAATGGATTATATCATCTTTATAATTATAATACTGTGAAAGAAAAATAAAAATAATTGTTTTACATGATGAACATTCTCATCGAGATGTTTTACCACTTATAAATTTTCACTGTTCTTAAAATAACTTGGAGCTTTGTCACAAATGTTAGATTCTTTGCAGCATCATGTTGAAATGTTTGTTTTCTTGATTGAGATCTTAGAAAATATGTTTCTCTATTCTTTGAAGTCCAATTTATATTACATCATGTGAAGTGGATTAATCAGCAGGCTTTTCCATTTAAACTGCCATACTAACTTTAACTTTCACGCTTTTAGCATCAAACCTTAATACAAATTGGAAACAGGAGTTTTTATATATTTAGCATCATCAACTATGTCACAGCAATGTCTACAGGATAAATTTCATGCCAATTTATTATTTTAGGTGATGGCTGAAATCCTTGAAAATCTCAGAACACCATATAAGTGTTTATTTCAATAGGTTCAGTGTCTGTCACAAAATCTGTATGCACTGCATAAAAAAATACAGCAAATTTACAAAGCTTTAAAATACACATCCAAAATGACTGGCAAAACAATAAATTTAAAAATATGGTTTATTTTACTCTTAATATAAGTAACATTTTATATCACTTAAACATAGAATTCTTTCAGAATCTAATCTCCAGGACATCATAGGATCATTTATTACTGTTATATGAATGATTTTTCTAACCTCAGTGCATCTATGTTCTCAGATGCAAAGCTTCATCAATATTTGACTTCTTTCATAAGAAAATTATACAATGAACTTACCAGATACATATTTTGAAAGAATCACAAGATATTTAAAGCATCATGAATCAAAACAAATGTGTATTTGAATATCTAATTAATGTTCAAAAATTCCAAGTCAATGAAATTGAATATGTTTTGATTTGAATGCCATATGTTGCCATGATGTATTTTTATCCTCATCTGGAAAAATCCATAGAGTTAACATTCGCTGCTGTGTGCTGTCCTCTTTTCCTTCATGAGTAGCAGGTATTTGTGTGTGTGTGTGTGAGAGAGAGAGACAGAGAGAGAAGCAAAATGAGAGAGAGAGAGACAGAGAAAATTTCTTCATCATTAAAATGGGCATAATAATCATCCTCCCTCAGAAAATTATGTTGAGGACCATCAGGCCATTTACAGAGGAGCTGGCACATTGAACACCTGAGACATAAACTCATACTTCAGCAGCACCTGTGTAGCACCAAGCACATTGTTCTCAGGCTTCCCATTGCTCCTTCCTTGCCTCTCTCTCACCTTCTTGTGATTATTTCCAATTCCCTCACTCTTCCTTCCTTTCAAAATCTTTTTTTCTCTTGAAAATTCAAAGCCCAGTCATAGTGTAGTGTAATTAATAGAGAATAGTTTAAAACGTTATTCTCATCAGGGGAAAATATGGAAGTCAATAAGAATCAAAGGCTCTGATTAAGGAAGAGTGCTCTTAGGGAGAACTTACAGGCCTTGGTGAGCTGGTGGAAGCTACTGGAATCAGATCACAGGCCTCTCCAACGCTCTCCCACTGCTGCTCCTGCAGTCCCCTTTCCACTAGAAATGGCCCAGGTGCAGAGACAAAGAGGTGAGCCCTGGCGGTAAGCCTCACAGAGGGGCTTCCAAAGGGCACACCCATGGCTCAGTTTACTCTTCTGCTCCTCTCAGCACACTCAGGAAGCAGGGAGAGTGATAAGTCCACGTGGGTAGATAGGAAAATTATGTAATAAATCCTAGGAGCTGTTCCATGGTTCTGTTCAGGTTCTGATCAGAATAACCTGAGAGGGACCTTGGATTCAGTTCTGGGTGCTCTGCTTTAAGAGGGACACTGGAAAACTTCAATCATTCACAAGAGAGCAAGAATGATCAAGATGCACGTTAAACTGGAGGGAAATGTTTACCTTGATAAGACCAAGGCTGATGGCTATCGCCCACAGTTCGCAGCACTCATGTCCAGGAGGATTGTCCTTCTTTAGTTCCAAGGAAGAACTAGGGTGGATGGGCGGAAACTCAAGGGACACTGATTTTGGCTGGACAATAACATTAACTTTTATGGGCAGGCTGTATCATCAGATTGCACTCCCTGCAGCCAAAGTGATGAAATACAGGCTGAGTGACTCGCGGGATGGGACAGAAAGAATCACCTTTAAAGACTGGCTTTGGTCTATATTTTGTTTGTTTGTTTACCTTCTATAAAACTTTATTTATAAATAATTTAAAATTTTCCATGAAAAATAAATTTGTACAATAGTTGCAAAACTAACAACATTACCCCAGACAGCCTTATATCCTTCATCCACATTCATCAGTTGTCAACATGTTACCCATCTGCCTTATTATTTATACTTTCTCACTATTTCCCTCAGACCTGAGGATTTTTAAAGACCTTTATCCTATTGAGAATTCTGATTTTACATGCTGAGGCTTCTTTCTGGGTATAGGTTGGTCATCCCTAATTCAAAACTTCAAAATCCAAAATGCTCCAAAATCTGAAACATTTTGGGTGTTGACATGGCACTCAACAAGTTTTATATTTCAGAACCTTTAGAGTTTTGGATATTTGGGTTCAGGATGCTCAACCACTGTAGTCTAAGGAAAAATTCCTCAAATCTCTGAAATCTGAAGCATTTTTTCACAGGGATTCTCAATCTGTGATAGGGTTTTAGAAAAACTGGAATCCTGCTGGAAGTGCTGTTCCCTGTACTTAGCAGAAAACCTGAACTCCCTAGGGAGTTTGGCACCATCCATTTCCTCCTACCACTCCTCCTACTACTCCAGCAACTGCATTGGTTTTGTTTTCTTTCTCTTACTTGCTAAATTTCTTCCGGGAGCAGGGCTTTCGCCCTTGCTAGTTCCTTTGCATTCAGTCTTCCTCGCTGCCTTCCACAGGATAGGTTGTTCCAATATTCCTTGACCTTCTAAGCTCTCCCTTTCCCCCCAACACCCATAATTTCTTCTATCACATTAGCATGTGTTGCCTATTATTACTCTCTGGAATGATCTTGCTTGCATTCTGTCACCACAGTTAGAGTGTAAGCTCCATGAGTACAGGGGCCTTGTCTCTCTTGTTCTTCACCATGTCCTCAATGCCTGGGTCAGAGAACACTCAACAAATATTTGGTGAATGAATAAGTAAAGAATAAATGAGAATACCTGGTCAAAGTCTTGTTAGCATAAGGATAGATGTTAACATTTGATAACCCATCCCCAATAGAAAGTGCTTAATGCATTCTACAAAGGTAAAGGGAAATATAAGGCATAATCTGTGTGATTGAAGGTTTGTGGAAAACTGTTCCTGGAGGCTGCTCCATCCCAAACATGATGAGAACTTTTCTCACAAGCCAAAGTGCCGCCTTCTGCCATCTGTCTGAAAACATAGAAACTTTCTAGCATTCTTGGAGTAAATTCTCCCTAGGTGATTGATACACGTAAGGCAGAAGGAGGAAGGGAGTAGAAGGGGAACTACTAGGAATTGCAATGAAGAAAACCATGCCATATGCATTTATGAATACATCAAAATGATCCCATTATGTATAACTATAATGAACTAATAAAAAATTTAAAAAAACAGGATAAAGAGGGTTATTTCTTTTTTTTTTTCTAAAGAGAGAAGGACAGTGAGAGAGAGAGAGAGAGACATAGAGAATCAATTTTTATTGAGTTTTTCACATGGCTTTCATTGCTCCAACACTTAGTTGTGTATGGGGTGCTGGGATTTAAACCCATGTACTTGCACATGGCAGGCAAGTGCCGAAACTGCCGAGCCACTGTACCAGCCCCTAAAAAGGGTTATTTCTACATCTGGCCACATATGGAAATGACTGAGACTGTCTCAATTTTCTCAGAAACTGGTTTTGAAAACTTAACCATGTTGAGATTTCTTTCAAAGTCCACAGGTAATTCTACAACAGTGCTGAATATAGTGAACTTTTCTTGTGCTCCTTCGTTTAGGATCACTCTTGATCTACTTGGAGGCTGGGAAAATGTCTCTAAATGGTCCATCAAATTGGAGGTGGTACATGTGATTCCATCAGGAGGTCTGAACCTTTCCCTTGTACAACAATTTCCTGTCAAATCTCACTGCTGCTGATCACCCTGAGCCCTGGGTTTTTGCTCTGGGTGAAATGTAAAAGCTCCTGAAGGTGAAGCTGGCCTCCTTCTTCACCAGAAGAATGTCTAGCATTGCATATTATGGACATGGCTAGAAGTCACAAGACTTGAAGAGAAAGGAATAAACCAGCCCCAGGAAAAACAGCTGTCAAAAGTTTCTGTTTATTCACTTAACTTGGTAGTAAGAGTAGTTATTTAACAGAGAAATGAAATTCACAATTTAATGGGAGAAAATGCTGATTTTAAAAGCTTTAAAAGGATAGCATCCTACAGTTGCCACTAAGTGCATCTATCTGAGAGGTGGTATTTGTAATGAATGAGAAAACAAAATCTAGAGGCAGATTTCCTGGGGTCTGAATGCCAGCTCTATGACTTAATTGCTATGTGACTTTGGGTGAGATATTAATCTTTTCTGTCCCTCAGTTTACCATCTATGATATAAACATCCTGATAGTACTAAGTGCACAGGACTGTTAGCATTAATTGGATTAATGGAAGTGTACTACTTACAGTAATACCAAGTACATTAACAGTGCTTAAATCCTTATTAATAAAGCATTTCTCTTACTCTTCACCTCCAATTAAAGAAGAAAATTTTATATTTGCAAAATGCCTGCAGATATATCACCTGATTTTGATCCTAACAATAGCTTACCATCTATCATTGATAGAAGAAGTTTCTTCTTTATTCTATAGATATCCACCACAGGCTCAAGGTCATATAGCTATTAAACAGTTGAATTCTAACAAGAAACACGAGTCTTTGGACTCTAAGGGTGGTGGCCTCTGCTGCAGTCTGTGGTCTCTGTCACTAACCACAGTTGTTGGTTTGACTTTGAAACAAATGCTGCCTTTTAAGGAGATACAGCTTTATAAGACTTATAGCCAAAAGCCTCTGTTCAACCCTATAGAACATGAGTGTATTTGAAATAAAAGAGGAGAACAAACTAAGAGTAAATGAAAAGTTCTATTTGAACTTTAAACTATTTTCTGACCCAATCAAGGGTGCATTGCTTTCACTCACACCCACAAAAACATGCAAATAAACAAACACAGAAAGACAGAAAGACCATCCCTGCCCCCCGTCTCATCTAATCTAAATGTCAAAAGAAAACAGTCCAGGGAAAAATTAGCTTGCAAAAGTCCTTTCAGTTAGAGAGCCCTGAACTTCTAGTAGTTGTGTAGGTAAGGTACATCTAATTATTTTTAAACATGATATACATATATCTTAAGCCTTCACCAACCATGGTTCTCATGACTCTCATTACTATCAGAGGAGGGCCAGTCCTGGCAAGGGTAATGGTGATGCCTTAGAGTAATTACTGGGGAAAATGATAAACATCATTTCATAGTTTAATATCATCATATCATTCCCATCGATGTCTTTTTTATTTTCATTTCTACCCATCACAGAGAGAAAAGCAGAAAGGCTTAATTTAATTTACAGAGGGAAAAACAACCCTAAATGTACTTTCCTTTGGGGGGGGAGAGCTGAAAGGAGAAAAGGTCAACCAGCTGGTTTTCATCTATATGCTATAATTCTCTGTTTAGTTTACACTATTAAACCTCAAAGCTTTTCTTTAATCTTAACTGTTACAGTATGCCTTATGCAGATTCTATCATGTCGCACCCCTGATAGGGTTTCAGACTTTGGCAGAACACCATCCCCCAAGCTGGTTCTTGCCATATGGGTAGTAAATACATCCAACATTTTTTCATTGGCGCCTGCATCATTATGTTTTGTCACCAATGGTTTCTCGGGTTTTCAGTAAATTGCTGCATACGCTGTGGTTTGGAGATGCTGAGATGATCTACATTTATCTGTACACAGTTGAATCCTTATTAGGGCTTCCCTGTGCCCTTTTGTGGATGACCTTAACAACTGTTTGTTGAAGGTGGCAGGGAAAGGATATGACAGGAGAAAATGTAACAGGAAAAGAAGACAGAAAGCAGGAGTAACCAACAGGAGGGAAAACCATTTTTCAGGAGCCCTGAGCACTAAGTTAAGATGAGGGAAGAGAGATGAGCCACAAAAACCTACCTGATCTGTCTTCATTTTGTGAGTCACATCTTCGGCACAGTTCTGGGATGGTCTTGAGTGATGTGACTGAGTACTGAATGAGAAAAGTATAAAACAGCAAGTTAAAATGAGAACATTCACTCAAACAGACCAGGAAAAAAAAAAACTTAAGAAGAAATATGTGAATACACTGGAGTTGATCTCATTGTATTCTAAATGGAAGCATCCCAAACTCCACCTACAAGCATGTAAGCAGATGCAGATTTAAAAGGGTGGCTTTTACAGTCCTTGTTACAGCTCTTTCTCTCTCTCTCTTCACCTTTCCCACTTGGGAGAGATGGAAAAATTATCTGACCTTGAGAGCTTCCAGAAGATGGCCATAATATCTATATTCTGAATCCTCAACTATTTACCAATATGACAAATAAATGAGTTGTTACTATTATTTGTAGTATTGGGGCCTGAATGCAGGGCCTTGGTGATGCCAAGCAAGCGTGCGTTGAGAGTCAGTTTTATGTAGGAAAATCCAAGTGGAGGAACACTAGTCTTCCTCAACATCCAGTCAAAGGACATGTCCATCAATGGACAATGCAAAAATCCCATAATGTTACCACTTCCCACAGATTTTACTGAGCATCTGTGGTCTCCATGGGAAATACCAGTGTAATGTCATAGGAAGTGAGAGGAGCATGGTTCTGTGTTTGAAAGCTCATCGGTTTCACATAGAAAGAAACCACTCTCCAGGCTCAGTCCAAGCACCAACTCAGGGGCTGGCTACCAGGATAACAAATTATGACATAAGGAGACACAAAAACAGAAGAGCTAAAACAAATGTAAAATCAATAGCTATGATTTACAGTGACTACATTGGATGTCAATCAATCTTTTTTTAGAGAAGAGTGTTTTAAAACAAACTCTTTCTTTAATCAAAGGCCAAGTCAGGGATTGTCTTCTATGATGCTCATACTTTAATTTGAAAAATACAGCTGACTAAAAATATTTTGCTCTATACCTCTAAGAGCAATATTCTTATGTAAATGCGCATATATCATAAATTACTTCACCATTGCAAAATTTGGGGGAATTGAGAAAAAAACAATCTATAAGAAAAATGATTACTGGAAACTCATTAGGATTATTCTAGCATTACAAGTAAGAAATGTGCAATTAGGATGCATTTTTCAATGTGAAGGTACTTTAGTTAGTGTGATGTTGATGGATGAAGCAAAGAATTTTCATGGAGACTTTCAGTGCTTTCCATGCGATATCAGCATTGGAAGCTGGAGGGAAGGACAGTTGTACCTTTAGTCAGTTTGCCAACTGCACTTCACAAACAAATTAAATTTCTAGTATTTCCAAGTGAAAAATGAAATCTCAAATGACTAATTAGAGAAATTATTCTTACCTGTCTGATGCAATAGCATCCTGTTTATGTTGGCCATTCCTCAGAGACTATGGGTTCTTTAGCAGAGTCACTAGATATACAGAGGGAGGGATGATGTCCTCTTAAACCAAAAATGAACCTCAAGGTATTTCCCCATTTATATAATGTTCTTTTGGGGTCACGGTTAACACTGAGAAGGCATTTTTCTTGATACTAATAAAGTACCTATGTTTCTCGCCAAGGACATGCTCTCTAAGGAATATAGAAGCTTCTTGAAACCAGCTGGTACAGGTTAAATAATTATATAGTCTATAATTCAATTAAAATTGGGTCTTTATTTTGCCAAATACCCCAAGAACCATCATTTGACAAGTCAGTCTCTCTCTCTCTCTCTCTTGCTTTTCTTTCAAGGCACTATTTTAGAAAGAGGAAATTTAAGATTGATTGTGTTTAAATATATTTAATTATAAATTCAATAAGATTTTCTCACTGAGTTTAATAAAATACATCTTATTAAATGGGTGACCTGCTATCTGTGTTTCTGTGTATCCTAGTTCTCTCATCCTAATGTCAGGCACATTAGGGCCTCTGATTTATTAGCTATAGTTCAATTCTTTCTTTTTTTATCACAAAGTCCCATGTGTGCAGTAAGTTTTAATTTGATGAGATTTGAATTTGAACAGCACTGGCTGCCTGGCTGGTGTGGGGACTGGGTCACAGGCAGAGAAGATCCTAACTGAGCAGACTCCTGCCTCAACCTAAATCTCATGTTGTAGCTTTACCTCTCCACCCACAGTTGTAAAAAAGTCACTTTTGTGAAGGCATACATGTGAATTCTTCACATGAAAATTTAACCACTTAAAGGATAATAATGATCTTGAAGGAAAAAGTCTTGTGTTACTCCTGGGAATGGAAATTAAAAGTAGTGCAATCTAAGGAAAGGTTGATGTGTTGGCCAGAAAATTAAAGGTTTGGTTAGTTTTAAGGATGCATGGAATGTCAAATTCAGCAATAACCTGAATAAATATGTCATTTTTCATAGATCCTAGACAAAACTAATTTGTGGTATTATTTGGATAGAAAATCAAACTTAAGGGAATGCTATAAAGATGGCTAAAATGTGAGGTGAAGAAATGCACAAGAAACACAAAACCAATATACAAAAACATTTTCATATTTACAAATTTGGGAATAAGCACAAAACCCAGGAAGTCTCCTTTGCAAGAGTACATTGTACTACCATCTGGGAGCTGAAATGGAAGGCTTCCCAGGCCTTCATCCCAATTCACAAGACAGATGGCCTTTTATAAGCAGCTGTCAGATGGCCAGCCTACCTCATTCTCAGGACAATGGCCAGCTCCCAGGGCAGTAACTATTGTCACTTTGGCCCTATCAGAACCAAAGCCCAGTGCATTTTCCTTGCTTCCTGTCCCTCAACCGGTTTTGTAGCTTGGTCCCTGGATTTTTATTATCCTTGGGTGATAAGAGATGAGAGAGGGCTTGGCATTATTGGAGAAGCATTGTATTTCCTTTCACCAGGTGGTCCTAATTTATTCCTTTTCTAGAATTCTTCCAGAGGTTATTCACTGTGGGAAAAATCTTTCTGATTCAAACTTCTTTTCCACTTCTCCATCATGTTTCAAGAAGAACCCCTGCCAGAGTTTGACCAGCTGCCCCAGCTTCTTCAAAGTCTTGTCCATTCCGTCTAATTCTCTTTTTGTTTCTCTACTCCAGGGTCCCCCTTGCCTGCAATGAGTTCCTCTAGGCATGAAAGTACCATGTTCCCTAGGCAGTCTTATTTCTGACTTCTCCACAAAGCCCTGGTTGATTGTTTCTGCCTTTGTTGGACTTTCTTGAGTCTTCCCTTGGGGTAAATTTGTGCCTTGTCTTGTGTTTGGTTGTTTCCTCTGTGTAAGTATCAGCTCCCATACATGCTTAAGGGAAGGGATGATGCCTTTGCCTTCTACTCATGTGCACCCACAAGGACTGATTAACTGAGGAAAATACCAGGATGTACACACATTTTATCATCTCTTGGGCACAACTCTACAAATGTTTAGAAGAGTTTTTTCATGTTTAGACAGTAAGTGGGAATTTCCTCCAAGCCTTCATACTGGCACTAGAATTAATTTTCTAAAATACAAATTTGACTTAAGTACATTTCCTATTTCAAATCCTCAGGGACTCTGCACAGCCTGTAGGACAAAAACTGTGTGACTTAGCATGGTTTGAGCTCAGCCACATCTCTCACTATTGTTCATTTCCCTTTTGATTGAGCCAATAAAAAAAATCTTCTGTGGTTCTCCTACCTGTTGCTACCTGTCTATATCTTTAATGTGTGCTAGTCCATCTATCTAAATCAGGCCATGCTATTCATTTCATTAGATAAACTTCTTTAAATTCTTCAAGATTTATCTGGAAATCATTTTTACAATATCTTTTCTGATTCTCCCAGAAAATGTCAGCTTTCAAAATGTGGTCTCTATACTAGTGGTATCAATATTACCCAGGAATTCATTAGAAATTAAAACTCTTGGGAGCCATCCCAGAGCTCTGAGTGTGGGCCTGTCAATCTGATTTTTTACAAGTTATCCAGGAAATTCTGAGGCATAATGAAGTACAAAAACCAATGCTCAATATTATTTCCTTCTCTTAGTCATGCATCCATTACAGAATCCATCACAAAACAATTCATTTATACACTGAAATAAATGCCTTCTCTGCTTCTTGAGGGTGTGGACAACATTTTATTTGCCAAAGATCCTGGACACTTATTAAAGTGAATTAGATAAATTCATCTAGGTAATGAGTGATTTCAGCCGCAGTAATAATGATAGGATTTTATATAGAAGTAACCTTAGAAAACTCCATAATTACAAACATAGCAATGAAATCATTATACACTTAAAAGAAAAACACTATTAAATATTAATTGTATGAGGCCTAGCCAATGTCTCTGCCTTTTGTGTGACAGACAATGGATTTGTAGCCAGAAGATTTGGATTCAAGTTGTAATTCTGTGGTTCCACACAAATAAATCATTTCATAGCCTGAGGCTCAGTTTCCCTATCTATAAAACATAGATAATTATACAAGGTAATATAGATGAAGTCATTTTGTAAACTTTTAAGTGGTGTTAAGCATTTTTGTTTCTGTCATCTGTTTTGATGAATGTCCTACAGCCCTTCTTCCCTCAACTTCATTGCTGATGATTTTATGCTTAGAATCAGATGTGAGAAATAACGAGGATGGCAGACAGGCGATAAGCTGGGACTGGAAATGGATGGAGAGATGGTTCAGCCCATCCTAGCTGTTATTTGGCTTCTTTTTATTTTTTCCTCACCCAAGAGAGTTTGTGGTTATTGGCCAGCACTGAAAACTCAGCTTCACAAATTGCGTAAGTTGATATGACACAAGAAAATTTTACTCACACCAGTCTACACCAACTTTGTCATTTTGCCATACAAAAGAGTCAGAGCATGCATGGAATCCATAACAACAGTGCGTGAATTCTACATTGGGCTATAGGGATCCCTGACCACCCTAGATAATATTTGGGATTGAAAAGCTTTGGCCCTTGCTCCTAGAAATGAAAGCCAGTTGAATGGACAAGCAGACATTACTCAAATGGTAATGAGCCACAGAAAATGAAAGCACAACATCACAAGCACCTTTTCAACCTAGCGGCTTTCAAATAACTAAGGTCCCATTAGATTTCCAAAAGAAACAATTAAGCCCTCCATCCAAACTACTATGGTGAAGTTCATGATTTCTCACACAGCTTTCCACAATTTAGACGGGCGTCTCAACAGGCACACAATAAAAACAATCGACAATAATGAGCACAAGCACAACTGGGAGCGAAGGCAAAGACACACAGCCAAAGGGATTTTCAGAGCATAGTATTTTTCCAAAATGTCACCCTCCTCTTTAAAGCCTTGCCCTTTCAATTTGGGAAGGATGCCCCAACTTCATGCACCTCTGAGGACGCAGCACTAAATCTACCCCAGCATCGGTAGCCCTGTGTGCACTCAGGCTTCCTCTTCTATTTCCCCCGAGGACCTTGCCCCGCCAACCATTGTCCTCCACTTCTTTCCTCCTCAGCCTCTCTCTCAGTGTTGGCTCTCCTCCCCTGGAATCCTAGAAAGTAAACAAGTGCCCTACCACGTCAGGACACCGAACTGACCAGGGGCTTTCCTGCTCTTGTGTTGATTAGCCCTCTTCTTTCAAAGAATTGTCTGTGTTCTTATCTCTAGCTCCTCATCTCTGCATTCAGCCACCCTGACAGGGCTTTGTGACATCATCTCAAAGACACCATGCTTGTTATGGCCACTAAAAGGCCTTACCTGGAAAATCCAGTCGATACCTTCAACCCTCACCTTATCACTACTGACCAGCTCCTTTTACTTATCTTAAAATCTGTTCCTCTTTTTGGCTCCTTTAGTTTCCATCCAGTTCCTTTTGTAGAAGCCTCCCCCATCCACCACCTTACAGGATATACTTCTCAGTTTCTTCCTTTGGACACTCTTGTCTTTCCACATTCCATGTTCTTACAGATGACTTATCTATCCCACTAGGCTTTGAATACATTTATTTTCATCAATTAGGCTCCAGTAATGAAAATTATAATCAATCCAAATTTTAAATACATTTGATTTTTGCTCTGGTTCCTTATTTTTATATTTTAGAATATAATTTATATTTGATATTAATAAAATTATTTTATGCTAGATCTTGTTTATGATTAGTATTTGGAAAAATTCTGTAACTCTTTTTATTTTAGAGTTTACCAGGGGACTGGAGAGCTGGCTCAGTGGTAGAGCACTTACTTGGTATTTTTGAGGTCCCAGGTTTGATCCCCAGCATCACATTCACAAATAAATAAAGGAAAATCAAAAACCAGATAAAAAACCAAACCTCTCTTTCTTCCTTTATCTCTCCTTTTTCCTTCCTCCCTCCCTCTCTGTATTTTTGAGGTCCCAGGTTTGATCCCCAGCATCACATTCACAAATAAATAAAGAAAAATCAAAAACCAGATAAAAAAACAAACCTCTCTTTCTTCCTTTATCTCTCCTTTTTCCTTCCTCCCTCCCTCTCTCTTAAAAAAAAAATTCAAGAGTACGCCAGGAACTGGTTAAGGGACATCAATATAAAATGTACCTTTTCTGGATTAAATGATTCTTAATTCATTTCCTGAAAGGTGATTTAAAATAAATTAAAATATATGGCATATGATGTTAGAACAAGGTGTGAGGCTTTTGATAATGTGGAGCTGAAGAAGAATGGGAGGCAATTTGTACTCAAAAGCAGGACGTTTCAAAAAGTGTACAAAAAGGATGGGTCGTTCTGAATAGTTGCAGAAATGAGATTATACTGGGAAACACTAAGAAAGGTTTCAATATAAACAAAGCTGGTCGACTGCTGGAAGGGCAGGGCTGATAGGGCAGTGACGCGGTGTTTGAGGCAGCCAGTCTTGGTCAACTTCTAGGAAAGCAGAAGAAAACATAACATGATCTGTCTCGCTCTGAGACTCCCAGCTAGCATGAACGGGCAAGCCTACCTTTATGCTCTGCTTCGTACCTAAACTCTGGTATTCTTTACCCACCCCAAGTCCCTGCTCATGTCTACTTGAGGGGCCCTCCATCCCCTTTCTCAAGGTCTCCCACTGTTGTAAAAAGGGTCTTTGCTGAAATGTAACAAAATCTGAGAAATATTATTATGCTGAGTTGAATAAAAGGTTTTGTGCAAAAAAATCAGAAGAGGGGCAGGTAGTTAGTAAAAAAAAAATGATGCCCAGTTTGCAAGGAATCTTTTTTATTCCACACAAGAATGTAAAAGCTCACTAAAACAAGATTAGTTTACCCTAAAAATTTTTATTTTCCCACCAGACAGTAATTCAAGCACATCAGAAAATGAACTTCCAAAATTTTATGTGAGTTCTCTAGGTTGTAAGGAGTTGGATCAAAGGGGATAGTGAAGAGGAAGGACACTCATATATTTACCTTGATCTCATTTGGCTTGAGAAAAAATTGGTTTAGACAATTACCAAGAAGATGTTGACTTTTTCCAAAGTTGCAGTCAGAGTGCTACAGAAAGGCAAAATATTCCGTGAAGAGGAAGAGTATTTCACTTGCTTTTGTTTTTGTGTGTATGTGCATGTGTGTATATTGACATGTCTACATACATGTAGCTAGCTATATGTATATGTGTAAACATATGTACAAGTGCATATATGAGCATGAGTATTTATATAGTGTATATAAATTTTCATATTTTCTCCATAAAATTCAAGGAAATAAAGACCATTATTATCATTTTACAGAAGGGAAACTTGAAATACAGTAAAATTAAGAGATTTGCTCAAGTTCCCTTTGACTGCCTTTATTTATTTATAAAATATCTAATTCCCTTACCACACAGAAGCAATCTGTAATTCCTTCAGTACCAAATGGGGACAGTGATGGGTGAAATGACTGGTCTGGAGATGCTTCCATTCAACTGCCTTGCTCAGCAGAGAAAAGTAATGTGGTCAAACAGTTCTGTATTCAAATCCTGACCCTGCCACTTACCTATCTGTAGTCTTGTGAAGGTAATACTACCTCTGGAAGCCTCAACTTTCTCTTCTGTAAAATGGGATGGAAATAGAGCCTGTCTCCCAGAGTGGATGCGAGGCCGGAACAATATAATTGACCGAAAGAGTTGAGCTCAGTGCATGGCCAAGCCAACGAGTGATGGGCGGTGGCTGTGGGGAAGCCCTTCAACGGATCCATAGTGCAGCCTCTGCTGCATTCAGCCTTGTGTATTATGCTACTTTTAAAAACAGCAAGTTGGCCTTTTCTTAATAAAATAAACAGCCATGGCTCCTAAAAATTCCAGAGTGTTTTTGTTTTAATGATAGGGGGATCTGACTCCCATAGGAATAAAGAAAGAAATCGGCAAAGCCATTTGCAGAGACAGAAAAGCCCTGCTTTGAACCTCTGTGTTTATGCGTGTCATCACCTCTTCCTCATAGACTTGCATTTGTTGCACAATGTTCTGCCCTTTCAGATGGCAGGGTTACCAGAATGTATAGTTTAAGGTCTGCATTTTGCAAAGGATGCGCATTATTTTTGAGTCTGGGAAACTTCAAAATAATTTAGTTGCCTTCTGTGTTCTGTCTCATTAGGTAAAGGCAAAAAAAGTTCTAGTTGTTTTTTAAACCAATATACAGCTTGTGCTTTAATTAAAACAAGAACCAGGCTCATGACCAGAGGGGAAAACCATGAAATACAAAGCTTAAACTATGTAATAGGGCTATGGCTAGAGACTAAGAAGAGCCATTTTAAACTCCAACATGATTTTTTTGTAAACATCTTTTTCAAATGTAATGTGTACTCTCCTCCCTACTCCTGCCATTTAAACAGGAAAGTGGCAAAAGGGCCCTGAGAGATGAAGGTTTATGGAATCCTAAAAATAAAAGCATGTTCATGGGAAATGACATTTCTTTTTATGCCAGTAACTTAGCACACTAAAAATACTTGCATTTTTTCAATTTCAGCATTTGAATAATTTCCAATTACCCTGAAAGCAGCTGTAACATTCATTGCTCTTGGTTTACCTAAATAGGCTAACAATCATTTCAATATTTATAAGATTATCTCCACCCTTTTTTTCCATGAAATCACTGCATAAGAGCAGTACAATTCTTACATATTTAAGGCATTAAACTTAGACCACTCCGAACTACAATAAAATAATCTTTTACGCTGTAAGTCAAAGTAGAGCTTTCTTACTTTCTAGGGGATTAAAATAGATCAGAATTTCTCATCTTCACTACTACCATTATTTTGGGCTAGTTAAGTCTTTGTTGAAATTGCACATTGTAGGATGTTTAGAAGCCTCCTTGGTCTCCACCTACTAGATGCACTTCCCCAGTATGACCATGAAAACTGTCCCTAGGCAAGTAAAATCCCTCTGATGTGAAACACTGCAATGAACTACATTTGTCTTGGAGGGCCAGTCAAGGATTGCAGTTACAACTGAATACTCTGGAGAGAGAGTGCTCCTAACTAGGTGAGTGGCATTCAGCAAGGTACATAAGATCTTCACGCTTTGGTTTCCCTATCTATGGATGAAGATGACAACAGAACCTTCTTCACAGGACTCTTGCCTGTCCTGTGGTAAGCTCAATAAACATCAGGCATTATTATTGCTTCATCAATTCTAGGCACTTTCAAACCTGATTCAAGTTTAAATGCAGATTAAAGATCCAAATAAGAGAAACATTTAAGGGGGAAAGTGTAGGTGGGGTTATAGTATTACAGATGGACATTTTTATTTATATTTCAGAGTGGTCAAGTTATAGAAATTCAACTATTGCATAATCTTGTAGCCTAATTTGCTAAACAGTCTCAGTTATTGCTTAACATATTTTATCTTTCAAGTAGAGCTTCCTAATTCATCAAAATTATGGGCTGCTGCCAGATGATTCTTCTGTAAATACAACTGCACTGCTGTGTTTAAAAAAAAAAAATCTTGACAGCATGCCTGGTCTTTTCCCTTGAGTTCTCTCTTCACCATTGGTCATATAAATATTATTGTATTATTCACTGAAATAATAACAAAGGCTACCATTTTTAAGAGTAACTTGCTATGTGCCAAGCTAAGTGTTTCACATATATTATTATTTTGCCCAATCCTCAAAACAATCTTAAAAGTTAGGTGAGAATGGAGAATCTTAGAGAGATGAAGTTAATGTACCCCAAATCATCCAACCAGAACAACCAGAAAATCAGAACAAGATAGGAGCCTCACACAGTGTGTGTGTGTGTGTTCGCGTGCATGCATGTATATGTATGTGTGTGTTGTTTGTATGGTTTTTTTTTAAAGGGGGGTTGGGGATTTTTTTTGTTTGTTTGTTTTGGTTTTGATTTATTTTTTGAATCCAGAGGCATTTTACCCCTGAGCCATATCTCCAGCTTATTTTGAGATAGGGCCTCACAACGTTGCTGAGGCTGGCCTCAAACTTGCAATTAATTCTCTTCCCTCAGCCTGCTGAGTTGCTGGGATTACAGCCATGTGCCACCACCACAACCTTATCATCAAATTCCAACAGCTACTTCCCAACTCCTAATCACAACACAAGTCTCCTTTTCTACAATACCTTCCATCCTTCCCCCACACACCCACAGTACCATTGCTTTTCCACTACTCAAATCAAAATATCTTAAAGGGAGTGGTCATAAAAGAACCATTCTCTGAACACTTTCAAGTCAAGCATGGTGGTTGAGAGACAGACCACAGACAGACAGACAGACATCATGGAAAGGAGGAATCTCATGTCACATTAAGTCTGAATGAGGACTACAAAAGATCGTCTGGAAGTTCAAACAGGTAAAGGCTGAATTCACGTTTTTCTGGTACAAAAATAAAAGGAATCATCAAATTGTATAAAAGAGGTGATTCATCAAACTCATCTCCTGGATTTAATTCTGGCGTAGAGTATGCATATTTTACATCAAGGTAAGGAGTAAAGCAGAGGAATGAAACTGTTGCAAGATGTCTGTTAAAGTAAGCTCGTTGTTTCAGAATAATTTCCAGTGGTGACCTGCAGTACGAGGCCATGAGAGAGCAACAGATGATGAGGTCCCAAATTAGAGCTCCTGGGAAGGAAAGTTGCACATCTAGCTTGGAAACAGCAACTTCTCATCCCATACTTGAAAGCCCAGTGTTTCTGGGGCGCTTGATGCCAACATGTTTGCTGGTGTGACAGAACTGTGTGGCCCAGGATAAGTCACATGCAGCTCTAAGCAAGGTACATGTAGACATTTCACTCAGAGAACCTCTGAGTGAACCTGGAAGAAGCAGGAAGTTTGTGAGTGTTAGAGGAACTGAAAGACTCATGAGCCACAGCATTACAGAATTAAGCAGGACCTCAAGGTCAGCTGGTCTAATTTTTATCAGTGTATGACTTTGAATCCTATAGTGACTGACAAAATTCCCTTTATTTTTCATCAATTAATAAATGCCAACTTGGCTTCAGTCTGTGTCTTGTGAACTGTGGAGAATGCTGATGTGGAATAACCAGTCACATAAGGAAATTGAGATTTAACATACATAGCTTATTTATGTACATATGCAGACAATAATTCTGATAGCATTGGAACAGATTAGGAATGGGAGGCTCAATGAGTTAAATGGCTTGCCCTTCCAAACTCACACACGATTAGGTGGTATTCACTTCTTGGTCCAGAGACCCTCAAACCATACTTTGTCTACCACACAGGATTTCTGCTTTCAATTCCTAAATGTATTCAAAAGAAATGCAAATGAACAGACCATAACAAAGTAGCTCATGATGTTGAAGGCATTGCTTATAAGTAGTAATACTTACAGATATGTCATCACTAAAGTCAATTTCATCCAAATCAAGATATTCAGGAGCTTCCATTATTATTCTTTGCTCATTTTGAGTAAGGGTGAATGCTTATGATTTCCTGGACAAGACAAAGCAGAAAAGAAAAGCAAAAAGTTAGCAATTTATAACTAAAATATTATCTATATTTAAAGAAACAAAGTGAAAGGCAATGTGGTGCTAGTGTTGCCTCAGAGTACATTTCCCATCTCCAAAGCCCCTCGCTGGGCTTTCTGGCAGCAGGAGCACAGCTTCTCCACAGTCCCCTGCATGGCTCCCCAGAGAGCACCCATAAGTCTTTGCTTTACTTGATTTGTGCCTGCTTGCCTTTGCCAGAGTAGTAACTTGGGTCAGAATTTTCCCCTATGAGCAATATCAGGAATCACTCCTAGCCACTCCCAGCTCTCACCACACCTTGGGGGTAAGTATGGGATTCACCGAAGGGATACAGCCTGGAAATCTTAGGAAAACCATACCAAAATATTTCCTGTGGGCATATCCTTGGATTTTGTTCATGAAGCAATGAATACTAAGATCTCCAGAGTAATTATGCAAATGTAAGATACCAATTATTCAAGAGTAACAGATATTTCAGAATATGTAGTACAACATCCAAACCAATCCTAGAAAGTTAAAAATCAAGCAAGCAAGAGAAAGAAAAAGAAAGAATGAAATAAAGAAGGAAAGTCTAAATCCAGAGTTAAGCCACAGTTATTGCATTGCCCTCTGCTCTAACCAGCTTTGTCTGACTGCCAGAATGACCTGCACAGGTGCCAGAATGTCCTCAGTCAGCACTTGCCTGGGGGCTGCCTGTGGCAATCCTTTAAACCTGTCAAGGTAAGATGCATGCCTCTCACTTCATCTTCCCATCACTTATCATCATCACCGTCATCGGAGGCAGTGGCACCTACAGATGTCAAGAGCAGAAATATAGATCTGCTGGCAGTGCCTTGGTGTGCAATTATCTTCTGCCAAACCAGCTCTCAGATATTGAAAGAAGATTCCATTTTCTACAACTTGTCTTTCTCATTATAAAAACTGTCTTATGCACCCAGACTTGAGTATTTGAAATGATCCATTTTTCTCTCTCAGTTCTCTCATCAAGATGTGCCTCGCTGAACAGTAAAGGACATCATGGGAAAATGAAAGTACATCTAGGCTGATGAAAATGGGCTTCAGAATGAAAGAGCCAGTGCAAAAATGCCTGTTTTTTTTTTAAAGTAAACTCTTACTCTAAATACTCTGCCTTCTTATTTTAAGTTATTCCTTTTTCTTTGAAGCTACTATAATAAAGAGGGGAAAAAAACATTCCTCAAACCTATCACCTAATTTAATTGTTATGTTTCCTCTCTTTCCCTTCCATCAATTTTACATAGTTTTAATTACAGTAGATATTCCATCTAAAAATAAATTTTGGATGTCAGTTTTATGCTTAAGTGAGATTATCTACTTATGACTGAATTCCTCCAAACTCACAAGTTTTTAAAGGAAAAGGAAATTAATTTGTATTTGTAAAAATAATTTTAAGTCAGAAATTTTATTATTGACAAAAATCTTAAAATAGCCCTCAAGCAAACAGATGGGTATAAAAACACATTACTTTCCCTGTAATCCTCACAGAACTTTTTGGAGGAAAACATGCACACTCATACTTGCAAATTACTCAAAATAACTTCCTCTTTCACTCCAATGGATTCTGAGACAATCCAGACTGTGTGGATTCCAACTCATCAGCTAACACACTTTCTCCCAATCCAATTTCTTTTCACTAACTCTGTCCTCCACAATGAGCTGTTGATCTACAGACTATTCCTGTGCCTTGGTGAACAACATAAAGATGATATGACAACATCCCAAAAGCATGGAGGCAGCATGCTAATCCTTTCTTGGATGACTCTATCTACTATAATTAAAACTACGTAGAAATGACATATGCATGCAGGATGGGAAGGAGAGGAAACATGGAAAAGTAAATTAGGTAGCAAGTTGAAAATATGATTTTTCTGTTTATTGTAATCATGCCATTTGTGTAGTTTGAAAATAATAAACAGCTCAAAATGAGCAAATAATGCATTCAGTATCATTAGGAACATGGGAATATGAGGAAATAAAGCAGAGAAACATAGCAGAGCTGAGTACCAAGTAGATCTTTAAATAAATGGAAATACAAAACAAGATGCAGGTGAATATGCAAATTAGCAAATAGTCATTGAACATCTGTTTGGGATGCTCTGACAACAGAGATGACAATATCCATTTGAGTGTAGCCATTCTAGTGGAATGTCACCAGTGGATAACATAAATAAATCATGATATCAAAGCACAAAGACTGTGTGCCTGCACTTAGAGGAAGGTAGTGGAATTCTTCATTCTGTAGGCAGAAGAATAGCTGCAGGATGTTAAGGAAGACCTGGGCCACAGCGAATGTTTTCCTGTGTCGCATAAACCAACTAAGACTAAGGGTCCAAGGCACCAAGAGGTTTCCTTTGCTTCCTACCAGGCCTCCCCACACAGCCATTCATGTCATGATGTCCTATTCTGTCTGCCACACAATTCCTATAGTATAGTTTCAATGCTTCGCTCTTTCAAGGTATCACTTTGACAGTATTTACATTGTCACTTAAAATATGCAGAAATCTCCATAAATCACTAGTCCTGGCCACATTTTCAATCGCTTCTTTACAGTCAGGGGTGAGTCCACAGTTGCCCCAGTGGTCATTACTGTCTCCCTCTTCCTCATCTGCCCTCTCACAGAATATCTGCCACCTCTGGGCTTCCCCTTCTGAGGCATTAGGGATGAGGTCAGGTTAGGGAGGTCACTGCAAGTGATGAAACAGGATGGGGAAACGAAGCTAGACCGTGGTTGATTTTCTCATCCTTCTCTTCTGCCACCTCCCACCAATCTGCAGGAGAAACCAAGAAGCCCCCTTTTCTGACTGACAACACGTGAGCTGTAACAGAAAGCTCAGCTCCCCGTGTACACATCGAAGCCACATGAGCTGAATCTGGCACACAGATGTGATTTGTTTGGCCCTAGTAGTGCTTAAAAAAACCGAATCAGTTGCCAACTTGTAGAGCTTGAGTGATTTCACATAAAATTCTATGTATCTGGCTTTGCTTTAAAAATATCTGAAGCTCAGGCAACATAGATCCACATTCCCCATGACAATAATGGTAGCTGCCCTCACCTGTCTAGGAGGCCCCCCAGATTACTAGGTCCCCTCCAGAGCTCCTCTACCTAGCCACATGCCCTGCCTATTCTGGACTACATCAGAGGGCCACACACTCAAATGCCCTGGCCGTGGGGGCATTTGAGAGTTTGCCCTTCAGAGGGAATTCAGTATTAAACAGTATGTGCCACCACCATCATCCTTTGCAATTGCTGAAAATGTTGACTTCATTTATATTTGAAGATTGAGTTTGTATTTTTAAGATGGTTTTAAATTCTTATACCACAACAGTAACAAAACAAAATTTCTTACACATAAACTACTAGCAGCTCACAATTTGTGTTTTCACTAAGTCTCCATTTTCTTCCCGAAAAGAACCTTCACAAACATAGTAAAATGTTATGAGGGATTAGGTTTCCTTCACTTTGCAACTGGAAGACAGAAGGAGTCTTGCTTTGTTGTGGATTTATGTAGGCCCACTTCTCTGCTCAGAGTGTAGAGGAGAGGGGAAGCCATGCCAAGTGAAGCCCGATAAGCCCTAAGCCACCTTCCAACTGACCCAGACCAGCAGGACTGCTCCTACTAAGGCTGCAAGATGGGTTTATGCCTAAGTAAAAAATAATTTTCAGGCTCCCCAAAATGGGTAGTTAAGCTTAAAATCCTTCACAAAACGTTTTTCTTTAAAGGGAGAGAAGTGAATTAATTTTATTCTGGTTTTTGTTTTTCCTTCACTTAGTTGTATATGTGGTGCTGAGGATCAAAGCTGGATCCTCGTGCATGTCAGTGTTCTACTACTGAGTCACCTCTCCAGTCCCTTCACAAGATATTTTATTGCTATGCATCATAGCTGACTGTGGCTTCTTTGGGATCTCAGAACCTAGTCCTTTGTAAATTTGTTCTGCACCTCCACACCATTAGCCCTGGCCCTACAAGCTGCAATCGCTTATTCCACATTCTCTGAGGTCTCCTGACAGCTTTCTCTTTTCTTGCAGTCCCTCTCCCTACAACATCCATCTCTCAAGCTCCGTGTATGTTAAGTACTATCCGATGATTGAAATCATCCCATTTCAAAATCAATTGGCGTTTAATTTCTTTTCACTGCATTGGCAACTTTCAATGTGCTTTTCACTTAGGCAAGTGTGTTCTGTCTTTTGTTTTTCTTTATTTGAAGGGAGGAGAGAAGATACGGTGCTGGGGACAAAGTAGTAAGGAAAGGTCAAGGGGACATTTTCCAATGGTTTAGCTCTCCTAATTTGAGTAAAAAAATGATGGCAAGGGAGAGAGGAAAAATATGAGGACATGGGGACACAGAACCAGTTGCTGGGATTTGTGTGCTGTGTGGAAGCTGCTGATGACATCTTGGTCCCTTCTTTGGATGCACCCAAAGCCCTGGAGAAAGCTTACCCAAACTCCAAACTGATGCTTGGCTTGTAGAGATAAAGAATGAAGTAAAAGGTCTCAACCTTGCACAGCACCTACAGGCTTTTCCAACTTGCACAGAACTCTGTAAACTGCCAAGAGCAGAAGTCCCTCCAGTGTCTATTAAAGTGTGTGTGAGGGTGTGCAAGCCCCTAATGGGTCTATCAACACCATGTCGCCTGCTCATGAGCGACCTCAGTGATGACCCCGCTGCTTCTTTCAAAGGATGATTCCCTTGGGAAAGTGTTCAAAATAACAGAGTCAAATGGGATCACAAAAAGTAGCCAAGCCATTAAAAATAGTCTCCCTGTCCCCAGTTCTATGACTTTCAGGTGACATCTCAAAATTTTGATGTTGTTTTTGGGACAAGACGACTGACTGAAAAATCATTTCAAATGAAGACTTCCAAAAATCTGTTGCGTAATGGCAGCATTGCTGGAAAAAGCTTGGAGTGGCCAACAACATTTCTTTGAGAAACTACCCTCATTTTAATGTATACACTTTAGTGTGCTTGGCTCATAAAAGACTCATTGATTTGTGACTATAGTCACATATCACATAAATTGCTTTACTGAAATTCCTTTTAAAATGTATTGCCTCACTCCATTTTACAAGGAGTCAGTATGGACTCATTCTGAAGGCTCAAGTTACACACATTTCTCGTTTTCTGCCAAAGTCACTATTCCTACATTTACCAGTACACTATGAGGCCTGGTAATTAACAATAAGCCAGGCTTGTCAAAATAAATGAGCAGAGTACATTTGGCCATGAAGTAACTTCAACTGATTTACATTTCAACTTTTTTCTTTACTCCATAACCCACCAACACTTGGGAAAACACAGCCACTCCCTACACTCACACACACACCTGTCAAATGCACACTGGGATAAATTTTCAATGTGAAAGCCGGTGTATAGATATTCAGCCTACTTTCTTCAATGTAAGAGCTTTAAAAAAATCACAAACTAAGAACTGGAAGGCTTTGGTGGAAATGTTGTCCCGATTGGCTCAGTAACTTGGCCAGCAAGGAAGTAGCCCATTCCAAATGTTAGATTCAGTTTCCTTCACTCTTTGATTCAATGGTGGCCAGAAGCATGGCAGTTGCTAAATGCCTAGTCTAGAAGCAGAAAAATAAGAGGCAAGAAATTTCTACCAGAAAGAGGCAACTGAATGAAGGAGAGCCAAGGAGAGCACATGAGGAAAAACTGGGAACGCACAGTCCCATGGCTTTTACCAACTTCTTCTTCTTCTTCTTCTTCTTTTTTTAAGAGAGAGGGACAGTGAGAGATAGAGAGAGAGAATCAATTTTTATTATTTAATTTTTCACGTGGTATTTGTTGCTCCAAGACTTCGTTGAGTATGTGGTGCTGGGGTTTGAACCCGTGTACTTGTGCATGCTGGGCAACTGCCGTAACCACCAAGCCACTGCTCCAGCCCCTCCCAACTTCTTGCCTATGCAACACTCTGGGTGTACACCTGCACAGCAGCACCGTACACACAGTATAAGTGGAGAAAAACAAGAAAACGCTGTTAGAGTGTAATGTGGACTTGGTAAGACAAACACGTAAGGACCCAGACCCTGGTCCAGACTTCGGAGACAAGGGGAGCCTATCCAGGGCTGGCAGGAAGCTAAGGATGGGGAGCACGGGTAGGGCAGGAGGAAACACTCTGCACGTGGTGGTCACAGCTGGGCGGAGCCTGGAGGTGAGAATACCGAATGAGCATTTCCAGAAGTTTGACTCATCTAGCACCCACTGCTACATTTCTCCTTCTGGAAAGGAATTTTGAAGGGTGAAAAGCAGGATAGAGTGATACATAGGGGTACTCAGGGCTGTATTTCTAATGCCAGATTGTAAACAGAGAATGTGTTCTTGGAATATCATATTTTCTGGCTTATTTCGAAAAATACAAGTGAATATTTCATATCAGACAGAGACGCCAATATGATGTAACGAGCCTGCTAAAATAGCTCCTGGACAGGGACACCGCATTTCCCCTTTGCTGTCCCGAGGGGGACTCTTACAGAAAAGGGTGGGAAGAAAACTCTGTACTGGGATACAGGACTGGGTGCCTTTCCATGAACTCACACACCCTGCCTCACAAAGACCCTGGGAGACAATCATCTTCATGAACTCCATCACGGACATAAGGAAACCCAGGCTCAGAAACATTCTATAACTGCCTCACAGACGCAGAGTCAGGAATTTGCATTTAAATCCAGTACTTTTCTTTTTTAACTTGCCAGAACTGTATCATAAAGCAACATCACATCCGTGTCAAGCATTTTCCAATTTCAAAACACCTTCAATATATTTAATGTGACTGTATTATTACACTGTGAGGGAGGCAGAGAGTGCACATCATGATTTGCAATTTTTTATTTTATAGATGGCAAAACTCAAGAATATTCTGGCCAAGGAAATGTCCTACTAAGTAGAGGTACAGCTAGCTAACATAGAACACCAGCTAACAGGTTCAGAGCTCTTCTGACTGACTCAAACTGCTCTGAAACTGAGTATGTCTTTGAACATCTAGGTCAGAATTCCATCGACATCCTTATTCCTGGACTGTACTGTTCTGGGTGTTCCTGAACCGTAACTTCAAATTCTCTTCACTCAAGAAAAGTCTATATAGAAATACCAGACCTGATCATCATTAAAGTGTATAGACCTCAGCCTACCTACTGTACCTTTCCTGCAAGTATTCCTGAACTAGCCCATCAAAAACATGATATTCCTCAGTCAGTGGTTGAATTCTTCAAGTTTATATTCTAGGAAAAGTTGGATTATGACTATCCTCTCTTAGGTCTTACTAAAAAGGCAATTAACGTAGCATTGTATATGAGGGTAAAGACCAAGATTTCTCTGACAAATCCCTGTAAGGATTCTTCTTTTTCTACTTTTGAGTCCTTATTTATAGTTTAAAATTCTTGCAAATGATCTGGGGTTCATTTCATGATTTTTGAACTCTAATACCAATAATGAACTAATTTTCACTAGAACTTCAGAGTTTGAAGATCTTAGTTTTTAAGACTAGGGGAGAAACGCACATTTATAGTTTATATCTCTGTGTTTCTCTCTCTCTCTCTCTCTCTCTCTCTCTCTCTCTCTGTGTGTGTGTGTGTGTTTGAGGGAGAGAGATTTAAAATGAGTTTAACACTTCAACTTTTTTTAAAAGAAGTGAAGAATTCATGTCCACAGCAGTTGTACAAGAGGATAAAATAATATACAATAGAAAAAATTTACACAAACACATACATACAAGAGTATATTCAGTTCTGCAGGCCACTACTTAGGAAAGCCTCATTCCAGGTTGACTGGAATGTACCAAGACAGTAAGAAAGCCAAGACAGCCAGGATTGGGAAACTCTTGTCTATAGGAAACACGGTTAAGGGAATATCTAGCTTGGATAAGAAGAAAACTCTCTTCTCTCTCTCAAGAATTTAAAGATCCAGCTGGGAACTATAACACATATCTGTAATCCCAGTGGGTCTGGAGGCTGAGGCAGGAGAATCACAAGTTCAACGCTAGCCTGAACAACTTAGCACCTAAGCAACTCATCAAGACCCTTTCTCAAAATAAAAATAAATAAATAAATAAAATGGGCTGGGGATGTGCTTGGTGGTAAAGCACCCCTGGATTCAATCACTGGTGGGGGAAAAAAAGAACTTAACAGAGGATAAAAGGAGAATTTGGCTTCAAGGGTAGATCTTGGAGTAAGTTTCAGAGATCTTAGTCTCAGCAAAGCCTTCTTTATAATGACATTCTGAAGAGGCTATAATGGAATAGGATGCTTTGCCAAATCAGAAACACCCAGAAAGAAATGGTTTCAACAAAAGTTTGGAGGGGTTCCGTGAGAGCAGAAGAAGAAAAAGGAGGAGGGTGACAGGAAGAGGGGAAAGAGGAGGAGGAGGAAGAGCAAGGAGCTAATAAAGAAGGCAGAGGAGGAGGAGATTCTATGTGGTCTGAGAGGACATTTAGAAATGACTCTGAAACCAAACCAGGCGTTTTGGGGTCCTTGGGTCTGTCCTGACTGACTTTTACCCTTCTTTAGGGTACTACCATGACAGTCTCCGTTAATTCTTGCTCATCTTCTTTGATCTGCTCTCCTAATCCCACCAGGAACTTGAATGAAATATGGAGAGAAAAAGGGAGAGAGCAAAGACTTAATGAAAGTAACTTAAAAAGAGAACTGGAATGTTGTTCATTCAGCGCATGTGACTTTCTGTTGTAGATGAAAAACGTATCAATTCCAAAAGGACAAAACTATGATGTAATGAAGCCCAAACAAAATGAGAATATCTGGGAAGAAAAATGAAACATTTCTACCACAGGGAAGTCAAGCATAGGCCTAAGCCAACAGTGTGTTGCACTGCCTTCTGTAAAGGAATTATAGATAATCTGGGAACTGGATCCTTAGCTATGTATAGGAAGCTATAGAAAGCCAAGTTCCAAATTTTTGGCACACCTGAAGTGGTTATGCTTTATTCTTGATTTTGCAAAGATAACTGAATTTTCACGGTAGATTTTTTCATTCAACAATTATTGTTGAGTATGTATGGAATACAGACAGCCATGCTGATTTTGATTTTAGAGAAGAGAAGCAACAGCAGTATGCACAGAGAGCACTGAAGAGGAAATTTTGAGTCTGTTAACCTTGGCTTTATTCTGATCGCTTATGGGGATTCAACTTTGAAGCAATCCTAGGTGAAAGGCTCTCAAACATCAGCAGGCATGAGAATAATCTAGAATGTTTATGAAAACAGATTTCTGGGTTCAATCCCAAGTTTGATTTAACAGATCTGAGGTGGGATCTGACAAGTTTCCAGGTAATGTTGATCCTTCTGGTCTCAGAACCACATTGAAGAATCACAACCTAAGATCAGTGTCCATTCCCAGTTCTGGCTACATCTGCATTTAATTAGAAGATGGTGACCTCTTCCCCACATCCTCCAGCTCCCCAGATGTTAACTTCATTATACAGGATCCATGCCTAGTGCCCTTCTGATTAAACTGCCTCAGTGGACTCCACCAAGCATTTCCCACGAAGACCATCTGGAAACCTCAGAAGGTCTTAAGTCTGTCTGTTTTGTTTTTAATTCCCTATGCCAGAGAAGGGCACAGGGACATTGGCCCCACAATCATACAGAATTTCAGCTTTGGCTACTTTAAAATTTATTTTCTCGGTAGCACTTCACAGCAGCAAAGACATTCTAAGTCTTTTCTGTAAATGAGATCCAGATTTATAATTTTCAACACAGTCTTTTTGGAGCAGGAATCTTGATTCTATGATAGCCACTCACTATAACTATAGAATAGTAAGTTTATTAATACAGAAGAAAAAATGAAAAAAAAATAACAGGAATAAAGTAAAATTCTGAGCTGACACAGACGTATGCATAGATAGTTAAAGTGACTAATCACTGTATCCAAAGCACTCCAATATCTACACTGAAAAATAAAAACCCAGCCATGTATTTTTAATTAGAATTATGTGATTATTTTTATTGAATTCAAATCAAGAAACCAAATCATTATGAGCATTTTATCAGTTTTAGAAATTTGTAAATATACCAATTGAATAACCAAAAGAGGAAATAAATCATGTGTAAAATAAATGTCCTTTTTCTCTGAAAAGAATGTAGTTCAATGTTTTGATGTTTAAGCAATGACAGTGGGCAACATCTGTCACAAACTAAACATTTGCACATCCATCTATATACATTGAGTACAATTTATAAAGTATAATTCTTTAATTCAACGCTTTTATCTAGCCCTAATTTACTAAGGACACATAGGGTAAGGCCAGTGAATAAAATGTGCTTCCAGCTTACATGAAGTATTATTACTAAAAGTGCAAAAACTGAACATGCACACCTACCTAATGTACTTCCAATATGTGTGGAAGCATTTCAAGAAAAACACAGATGAAAACATAAGATTACTCAGGAGTATCTTCGGGAATCCATCTAGGAAATGTTATCCTCAGTTTCAACAGTATGTTGTTTTTTTACACAACACATTGCACAGAGTAAATACTTAATACAGTGTTTATATTGAGTTCATTTCCAGACTGATTTTTGTTGAGCTACTTTAGAATTGCTACATTAGAAGTCTTGATACTATCCTAAATAACAAATGTGATGATCATGCTTCTTCCGTCTGCACTAACTTGGTGATCTTATGTCTTCCTCTTGCAGTTTCCCTCATTAGTCTGTTTTGGAGAGGAGTCAATTCTCCAGCAGTCCTTTCAGAAACTGCTATTTTATAAAGGCTATGAAAATTTTAGCTGTACCCTCCAATGACAAGGCCTATTTTTCCAGGGATTAAAATTGAGTTCTTGGCCATTAAGTGTACGGAGAAAAAATAACATTTGGAAACTGTGGTGGGGGTTTTTCCTCTTTGGCATTACAGAAAGACACCAATTTCATTTTGTAATTAACCAACATAAGCACGAAAGGACTTAGAGCAGAGAAGCCTGAAGAGAGGGCTGTGAGAACAGCTGGAATAAAGACATATGCTGCCAAGTCTTTCAAGAAATAGACTAAGATAAAGTGAGAAATCCAAAGTGGAGTGATCAGCAACATTAATAAAATACTGAACTTGGCCCCTCTAAGGATTTCAATTTCTGAATCATCATCTCCAATCCAGATGTCACCATATGTCATCTTCTTCTTCTCTGAAAGGAGGAAAGACATCCAGAAACAGACAAAGACTAAGATAGCTAAGGGAAGAATATCAATCAGAACTAAAAATATTTTCCCATAGTAAAACTCTACCTTCTTGTTTCCAAAGCCAGTCAAGCAATCCATGTGAATCCCGTTAGTAGACAAGGAGTCTGTATCATTTCCTGCATTAGGGTATTCTGGCTTTCTAGTATAAATTAAAACTGGAATGTACACTGCCACACCAGCCACCCAAAGTGCAGAGACCTGCTTCAGGGAATGTTTCTGTTGGTCCAGGTTTGCAGCCTCGCTGGAGGGGTAGACAATGTGGTAGAGCTTCCGGCTGTAGAACAATGCAAAGTGTAACAAGAACCAGATGGCCAGCGAAGTGGTCAGGGCTGCTGTGAAGTGCAAAACCTTGCAGCCAGCTGAATCCAGCCCGATACCAGAAGAATAAACAATTTTCATGACATTGACCACCAAGTTTTTAATAAGGTGGACAAATACAAGACTGAAAATGAGAAGAAATGATGTCTGCAAACGTCCAGTGACACACTTCCTTGTAGAATAAAATAAACACGTGTTTCCCACAAAGCTCACAAGGATTAGAATGGCACAAGCGATGATGTCAAGCACATCTGCAGAGAGCTTCATGGTAAATGCCAAGTCAGTATTTCATATATCCTTTGTCCTCAGTTTGAACCATTAGGCTTTCAGAAAACTTCTAAGGTGTCTTTAGTGAAAGACCCTTGTTTAAAAGTCCACAATGTTGACAAACACCATCTAACAGTTCAGAGATGGTCCATAACAGAATTCTGCTTGCTCCAGTGGAGAGCTGCTGAAAATGGAATGACTTCCCAAAAGAATTCTGTTGTATCATCTCCAGGGACCTAACTATGACGAGAAAGGTCTAGGTATCATCACTTAATTAAAAGTTCTCAGAAATGTATTTATGGTACTATAATGCAATTTTCTAAATACAGCATAATACAGCTTTCAACAACCAGAAGAGGGAGAATAAAATCACATTTATTACAACAAAGGAAAAGTGGTTAAATCACCAGAGAATATCACAAAACATCAAATTCACAAATATCAAAATATTTACAATATTCAAAAATCACAAAATAAATTAAGATTGAGGGTAGTAACATGACAGAGATTTATACAAGTGGAGTATTTTGTACTTTCTTTACTTTTTTGCAAATCAGGCATATTGTTTCCTGTTCTGATGATCTCATGGGGATGTTGGGAATACAAAAGATGATAGAAAATACTTATGAAGAAATCAGGTAAGGGAACAAAGAAGAAAAAAGGAAAAAAGAAAGGAACAGAAGGCAGAGGGGAAAGGGGTGGGATAAAAGGAAGGAAGAAGACACTTTTATAAATATGGGCATGATGGCCATGACCAAATCTCTAAACTGTTGGTTAATAAAACATTTAATTATTGGGAAGTGATTAAGTAGATTTTCCTACCTAGAGAGCAAGAGGCTGGAAAAAGACTTCTCTCCTAAATGTGATTGGTGAGTTCAGAGCAAGAGCACAAAGATGGCACTGGGATACACTGCTAAGAACCTAACGTCTACTCACATTGTTTACTCACTTTGAGGATGAATCCTGTTGATCAAGAACAGCCTAATGATTTTACTTACTCTGGGGAAAAACTACTGTCACACAGGACTTAACAACAGGCATGTGGTCTAAGAAATGCTTCGACAGCTGATTTTGTCATTGTGTGATCATCACAGAGTGTGATTACACAATCTACAACAGTAACAACATCACTGGGTGATATAGTGTTTTGAAGCAGACACTATCTATGCAGTCTGTTGTTAAATGAAAATGTTATGGGGAACATGGCTGTACCTCCCCTCCACTGGCAGTGGTGTCAATCATCCTACTCTACACTGTCAAAACATATAATTTCTCCTGACCAGTGGTGCAATGGAACTAGCTTGCACTTATGTGAGCAACTGTGTTCACCTCTTCACAACTCTGTCTTCGTTAACTTTGTTAGAGTTTATAATCAGCAATACTAGAAGTATTCATACCATGGAAATTTACAAATGAGGACTTGTTTTTGGTTTTTCTAAGCATAACCATGTTCTGACCAAAAAGTATGGATTGGATTGATATGAAATTAGTTGATAGTTTAGCTATATAACTAGGTCAGTATTTGGTATCTGCCAACCTTTTCAGTAGAGGAATGAAAAAATTCCTAGTATGCATGTGGCACAGGACTTACGACAGTCTAAGCAGGTACAAAAATCTACACTCCAAAACCCCACTGGTGGAGCAGGTGGAGACTGAATGCTGACATTTTTCCTATTAACTTCCCTTTGAATTTATTGAATTTATTGAATACTAAAATAGCCTACTCAGAGTTGCGAGATACCACATTTATCTTTCCTTCCAAACATCCAGTCAATGTCAATTACAGTCAACTAGGCAACCTTGTGTTTCTAATAATAATAATAATATCATTAGTGATAATAAAAAGCAATAACAATAATAATATTCACATTAGCTACAATTTTTTAACACCAACTTGAGCCAGACACTGTGTTAGTGTTTTGTTTACAAATTCAGTATGACTTAATCCTTCATATCATTGTCAATTCACTGATAAGGAAATAAAAGACCAGAAAGTAAATTGCTTAAATTGCTCAAAATTACTGATGAATAAGTAAGGAATTCCAGTCAAGTATGAATGATTTTCAAATCACTGGTTCTTCGTCCCTCTTCACACATAATGTCAGACTACAGATTTTTCTACTGATTTGTCTCAATCCCCCACTAATGATTTACAATTGGTACATCCAACAGATAAAGCCTATAAATACATGTGTTTTGAGATAATATTCCTTGAATTTTTAATATGTAAGTCATGAATATTTTTAGATAGCAATTGGTCTTTCCCCTTCTAACCCAATAATAATAAATAGTGGTGTTTCTACTTCTATACCTCATAAAGTCCTACAAGCATTTGGTATGCCAGTTTAAGATGTTTTACTTGGAATTGAAAAATACTCTGTCCACAAGAAAACACAAATATCAATAGCTTCTTAAACTCCCACAAACAATTGCTGAGAAAGATATCAAGAAAATTTCTCCATTCCCAACAGCCTTTGAAAAATATTTACAAATAAATCTAACTGAAGATGTAAAAGAACTCTACAGTGAAAATTTTTAAACACTGAAGAAAACCTTAGCAGATGAAAAGACCATGTTCATGAACAGGTAAAATTAATATTACCAAAGTGACCATATTGTCAAAAGCAATCTACACATTCAATGCAATTCTCATCAAAGTATCAGTGACATTCTTCACAAAACTAGAATAAACAGCTCTAAAATTTATGTGAAAGAACAAAACAGCCAGAATAGCCAAAACAATTCTGAGGAACAGGAGTGAGATGGGAGGCATCACAAAATCTGATACTACAGAGCTATTGTTACAAAAATAGCATAATAATGGCATAAAAACAGATACAAAAACCAATGAAATAGGCTAGACGAATCCACATAAAACAGTTATCAGATCCTTGATAAAGGTGCCAAAAGTACATGTTGGAGAAGCAATAGCTTTTTGTTTGTGTGCGGAAAAATGGATATCCATATTTAGAAGAACAAAATTAGATCCCTACCTCTCATTCTGCACAAAAATCAACTCAAAGTGAAACAGGGACCTAGGAATAAGACTAGAAATTTTGCAACTACTAGAAGAAAACAAGAGTATAAGAGAGAACCTATAGAAAGGAAGAAAGTCATTGCCAGATATTCTTCTAACAGGGGATTAATAACCAGAATATAGAAAGAACTTAAAAGCTTAACATCAAAAAAAGCAATAGAAAGCAACTAATAATTCACTTGATAAATGGGCAAAAGATCTAACAATATATTTCTCAAAAGAAGAAATACAAATACCCAATTAATATATGAAAATGTTCAACGTTCTTAGTAATCAGAGATGCAAATCAAAATCATGATGGTATTTCTTCTCACCCCTGTTAGAATGACAATCACCAAGAATGAAAATAATAATAATTGCTGGCAAGGTACATTTACACAATGTTGGTAGGACTACAAATTAGAACAACCACTTTGGAAAGCAGTATGGCGGAAGAGAACACTACCATGTAACCCAGCTATCCCACTTCTTAGTATGTATCCAAAGGAATTTAAATCAGCATACTATAGTGATAGTGTGTAACAATGTTTATAGTAGCACAACACAATAGCCAAGTTATGGAACCAGCCTAGGTGCCCATCAGTAGACAAATGGATAAAGAAAATGTGGTATATATATTAGTATATATATACTCACACACAATATGGTTCTACTCAATCATAGAGAAGAATGACAAGATGTCATTTGCTGGTAAGTGAATGGAACCAGAGAATATCAAGCTAAGTAAAATAAGCCAGATTCAGAAACTCAAATGTGTAACCTAGAGACCAAAAAGGGCATCTTGTGAAATAGAAAGGAGATCCGTGGTGCAGAAGTGGGGACCAAGGGAAGGAGGAATCAGAGGAAAGGGGGAGAACTGGGGGAGGATGTTGAGCAATGCTATGCACTTGTATGGATATACCATAATTCATTCCAATTTTAAACATAACTATAATGTAAATAAATAAACAAACAGAAGAAATTGCCAATAAAATTGAGGAAGGTATAAGGGGGAAAGAGGAGAGTAGGGAAAGAGAAAGTACTGGATACTGAATTGAAGAAAATCATACTATATACATTTATGAATATGTCAAAATGAACCCTACTATTTCATGCAAGCATAATGCACTATTTTTTAAAGGGCTGTATCCAGTAATAGTGGGTACCCTGATACTGCCTGTGTTTAAGCAGAAGCACAACTGACTACCTGGGGCAAATTTGTAGTATGTGAAGAAGCAACCTATAAGCCCATGTATTAATCCATTTTCCATAGCTCTATAACAAAATACCTGACACTGGATAATGCATAGAGAAAAGAGGGCTATTTAGCTCACAATTTTAGAAGCTAAACTTCCAAGATCAGGCTTCCCTATTTTGCCCATGGTGAGTGCCCTGTGGCTGTGTTACATGGCGGAAAGCATCATAGCAGAAGTGTATGTGAGGGGGGATGCATTGCCTCCTGAACCCTGCTGGGAACTAGTCTCAGAGGTAAATGAGGATTCTTTTGGAAACTGTAGTAAAGGTCATACTTGTTACACTGTTGAAAGAAACTGGCTATATTGTTTCTATGCCTTAGAGCTTTAAGGAAGGTTGGATTAAAGAGGGATGACCTGGGATATTCTAGGAAGAAATTTCTACATAGAAAGCATTCACGTCATGACGTGGCTACTACCAGCTGCTTTTAGTCATATTTATAGTGAGATCTGGGAGTAAAAGGAAAATTCATCACTTGGATTCTGGAGCAAAAGGAAAATTCATAGCTTGGCTGGGGGTAAGAGAAAAGGCATCTTTGGGAAAACCAAATGAGAGTGTAGCCCAGCTTGCTAAAGAAATTAACATGGGGGAAAAAAGGAACCATGTGTTAATTGGCAAAATAATTGGGCCTTAAGGATATCTCAGAAATCTTCCAGTCAATATTCCCATCACAGAGCCAGCAGCCTAGACTGGAAAGGTTTCGGGGAACCCTGGCAATGTCTCCAGGGACTTGCTGCCAAGGTCCTATGTAAGAGTCTGCTCCTTATTCACAAGTGATGCACTCCATGGCTGAAGCTATATTTCAAGTGCAATCAAACACAGTTCTTGCTGGCAGCACACTTTGGTGGTGTTCGTGTGGTGCTAGTTCTACAGGTGCACAGGGTGCAAGAGTTATGAGGTCATGGCAACTTCCACCAAAATTTCAAAGGGAGCCTAGGAAGCCAGGTAGGGACCTGCTACAGAGAAGTCCCATTTCTCAGGGTGACATCCATGGCCCAGAGCCAAGAGGGCCCAGGAGGAAATATTGCATCCTCTGCCAAGGAAGGTAACTGTGATATAGACGCTTCAAGAGGGAATGAAAAAAAATCTTCCTTTGAAAACCAAACATTGGCTCTGCCAATCCAACTTCACTGAGGTCACTTGAGAACTGAGGAGTTCAAAGGTTCTCTACAGCTGCCATTTACTTTGGCTTAAGATTTAACAGAAAGAGAACTAAAGGAGAATTTATATGGCCCAGGCTATTTTCCAAATCTCAAACTGCTAAAAGTTATTTCGAATTTATTTTAACTCTGAATCACATATAAAGTGGTGCAGATGGAAATGCTTTCCGTGTGGCATAAGGCAGTCTAGGTTTCCTTAAATGCACATGTGCAATTCCAATAGTAAAGATTCCAAGTGGAAATCCCAAAGTACCTCAGACTCCTCCTGATTAGAGAGTGCCTTTACTTTGTGCAAAGCTGGGCCAGGAGGAGATGAAATAAAGCACGCTGCCTTCATTTGGGCATTATGTTCTCACAGTAGCACTAAGATAAACAAACTTCAGAGGCTGAGGGGAGAGCATTTACTTCTTTAAATTTAGTATATAATATAAATAAATGTCTTCTAAAAAGAGATGCCTGAAACTTAATTCTAAGTCTGAATCTATACAAGGGCACTGATTTATTTTAATGAAGATCAGGGTGGATGGAGCACAGAGGGAAGAGTTTGCATCTTGAGAGCAGAGTTGGTTTAACCAAGCAGAATTATTCATTGACTCACAGAAAGATGCTGCTGGAAACAGATTTGTTCACTGTCCAGGAGCAAATTAATATTTGCATTTTCATATGGAACCAAATGGAAGGAATTACCAAATCTTCTACCTTATAATCAATGATTGCCTGAAGTTATTTTCAATTCTCAGACAGTGATGCTGTGACCAGCCAGGGCAGAACTAAAACCCCCCAGCCCCAAATTAGAAGCGAATGGAGAAGAACTTAAGGCTGACTGGGGCCAGAGCAATTAAATGGTAATTGCCTTTTAGATATACTAATGTTGCTAATTATATTACTGTGCTAAGTGCTGGGAAAATGTGGAGAAGAGCTCCAGGCCACTCTGGTGGGAGAAGAGAGCTAAGATTTATTAAGCCTGGCACTGAGCTGAACCCTTCACAAGCGTTATCTCCTGAAATCCTTACAATAACCCTATGAGGTATTATTAGATTCAATAAGGCTGAGTAACTTGATCAGTTCCAGTTGGTTCGGGACTGAGTCAGGAGTCCCATCAGATTTGTGTGGCTCCAAAATGCAGTGGGTTGGCAAGGCCCTGAGAAGAAACAGAAAGAAACTTGTGACTTCTGGATATACTGGATTGGATAACTGGAAGCAATTGGTAGCAGAGAAAGATGAGAGAATTTGAGAACTAGGCCATGATGAAAGGTCGGCAAGTACGAGCCCCCCAGAAGTGCCTTTTCTTGCTGTGCGTGGAAAGGAAGCGCCCCAGATGGGAAAGCTTTGTGGGCAGAATCAGGGACAGCCTCAGGTCAGAACACAGGAGGCTGGGAGGGAAGCAGCTTCCCCCACAAACAGCTTGATCCTATGGTGCTCAAGGAAACATCTCACTACCCTGGACACTGTGGGTGCTGGGGAGGAGACCCCTACAATGACTGAGGCTGAAAGGCCTGCCCAACCTAAGTGAAGTGGAGGAGGCAGTGCCTGGACACCTGACACTTTCCAGGCCATCTATCAGAATGACAATATCTGCTAAACATGGTCCTAGGAATCCAAACCCGGAAGATCTGGGCTTAATCACATATAGACTGTGAAAGATTCGGCCAGTTCTATCTACCTCATGCCTCAGGTTTCCAATAAGGAGTTTTTCAGAGAAAATGAAATGTAACTGGACATATGTATGCATATGTGTGTGTGTTTTTGTATGTATAGACTTATACAGATGCACAGCTATGAGGTGATTTGGGGTGCAAACAAAACTCTGAACCCAGTTTGAAGATTGCAGAATGTTAATGACTGCTGGTTTTTACTAATATTTAGCTCCTAATATAATACATATTATAGTAATAGAGGTGCTTTCTGCTCAAAATGAAAACATGGGATCTTTGCCAAAGACTGGAATTCCAAATGTATCATCCTTGCAGCATAAGCTCAGTCCCTTGACAAGCAATTGTGTAAAAATCCTCGTAAGCTTCTCCAGGTCTCACTCCAGCCCTGATCCCCTTAGTTTTTAGTCTATCCTTTAAAGACAAACCTTATCTGTTTTTTTATTTCATATCTGATCATGCATAACCTCAATGTCTACCAACTCTACAAATAAGTTCAGATTCCAACCCATCTTTTCTCATTTCCTGTTCAAACTCTCAAGAGAGGCATCTATGTTTACCATTGCCCCCTTTTTGCTCTTCCTTTTAATTCTTAACCCAGAAAAATTTAGTTTCTCCTCCTTTTTCCTTTGAAATGATTCAGAGCATTATCTCCTGCCAGTAAATTCAACCATACCCAGACCTATCTGACATTCTCTCTCTTTTTCTTTTAGCCTTTTTAAAAATTTTTTTTAATTTTTTGGCTGCCAACGGTAAAAAAAAAAAAAAAAATCTATGTCCGCTCTCTTCTCAAACTCTGACCTCTGTACATACAGATTTTATCTGCTCCTGGACATTACCACCTAATGTCCCCGAGGATCCTCCACTCAAACTTAACGTTGCTTGGCAACACCACCACCTGCTGCTCAACTAAGCTTAGAGACCCAGGTGTTACACTTGGGCCTACTCTCTCCCATACCTGCATATCCAGTCATCCTGCAATTAAATTTTATCCTTTCCATCCTCTCTACCATTTCCTTACTGCTGCTTCTTCTTGTTCCTTGCTTGAATGAAATTGAGAACAAGACTAAAGGCAAAGAAATTCAATTTTTACTTGTTCAGAATCATTCTCCACATCTACACAACTATTAAAGGGACCTAAAGTACAAATACGGCTTGCCACTTCCTTACTTGAAACCCACTGCTCTATAGGGCAGGTGGCTAGCTCTAGATCCTATGACGTCTCCCATGTTGGGAATCTGCCTTCTCTTCTGCACCTACCAGCCTCTGACTCATACGAGGAACTTCAAAAACGCTGACTGAGATTCTGTGCATATTCCATGCTGTTTCTTGTCCTGGAGCTTTGGCCTACGCTTATCCCTTTGAACATATTCTCCTATTCTCATGATCTCGCCCAGCCCGCCAACCTCGGATCTTTGGCTTTTCACTTGCCAATGGTGCAATCATTTGCCTATACACTCACAAATCCATTCTCCCAGGAAACTGTATCTCCTAAGCTGTTTTGCCAACTGAATGACTTCCAGGTAGATCTGGCTAATGGGAGGCTCAGGAAGACAACTGAAGGGACTGGGAAGCAAGGAACAGGAACGTAGTCTCTCTCCTTCTTCCTCTCCCATCTTGCCTCCTGCCCCAGTCAGTCAGTCTGTCTGTCTCTCTCTCTTTCAAACACCACACACACACACACACACCTCTCTGCTATAGGCAGTGTCTTTACATATCACCAACTCTGATAAGGCAGCTGCAGCACCATCCTGGAAAGTCCTAACCTGTGGGTGATAACAGACCTCTTTCCTTTGTCCTTTTTGCCCTAAGCATGATATCATCTTCTTCGCTTTTACTAATCTCAGGATTGCCTTATGTTGCTTAGTCTGGTGTCTCGGCTCTTTTAGCTTTCCAGTAACAAATTCTCTATTTTTATTTTCCCTCTGTTTGAAATATTTAGAGTAGTTTCTGTTTATTCTGACTTTACCATGACTAATTCACTTGTTTACTCTTCAAACTTATTCTTTAAAGACTCAGCTGAGGGGTTTACTCAGGAAGCAACAACTAGGGAAGCTTTTATGTTTATATTTGATTTCAAGTGCACATTATCTACCTGTCATTTCCTTGGTGCAGAATTCCTAAGCAAACGACATTCGATGTACTCTCCCTAACTTCATATCATTCTTTGTCCATGCATCCACAGCCTTAATGGGGAAGACTCTTTGCCTTCTTCACCATAGCCCATAACACTCAGCAAAGAATTTAAAAAGTATTGATTAAAAAAAAAACATGAAGCTAAAGAGGGATCTTTCTATCAAAAGCCAATTTTGACTTAGCCACAGACGATATCCCAAACTTTCCACACCGGTACTATAGAAAAAGTTACCACAAATCACAGCTTTATATTTCAAAATATGACACACTGATGTTTGAGACAAGGATGTATCTTAAAGTTGTTCATAATTCCAAAAAAAATTAGGGGTTCATGGTTCCAAAGAGTCCAGAAAGAGAACTGGGGAGAGTGAGATGATAATGGATGTTTAACAGTAAATAAACCAATGGAGATTGACCAAGGACCAGAGAGCAGCATAGTAGTCAGGACGCCACGTGAAAAAAAAACAAACAAACAAACAAAAAACAAAAACACCAATCAAAATGGTAGGTCTTTTCAATACTCATTTTATGTTCAAACTCAGTCCTACTCAAATTCTTTAGATGTGTCTCTTATGATTTCTCTCTTCTGTATTTCCTTGCATTGGGAAAAGTCACTGTCCATCACTATTTACAAAATCACCGATTATCTAGCACATTTATATCAGTTTACCAAAGAGGAAAAAGAGAACTAGAGAGGCCAGTGGTTTCTTAATGTCACACAGTTTGCTAATGGAACTGTATTATAAAAGACAATTTCACCTCAGTTGGTCTGTCCACTAGTCTTTTAAAATTTACTGAAAACTAAGTGAAATAAAATTAACAGAACAAATATTTATTTTTTGACATTAAAGCAACTTGGTCTCAACTTGGTTGCTGCCCATGCAAATGCTTGGTTGAAGTGACTTAGCATTTTTCATCATAATTAGGCAAAAGACATGGTGGTACAAGTAACATCTGTCTAGAAAGTTTTTTTTATTTTTTTATTTTTTAAGGTACTGGGTGTCTAACCAAGGGTGCTTAACCAGTGAGCCACATTCCAAATCCTTTTTTAATTTTTAATTTTGAGACAGAGTTTCACTAAGTTACCTAAGACTGTGCTCAATTGCTGAAGCTGGCCTGGAACTTGGGATTCTTCTGCCTCAGCCTCCCAAGTTGCTGGATTTATAGATGAGTGCCACAGCACCCGGCTCCTATAAGGCAATTTTTTTCAATATTCATCTAAGGTCTTGCTACCTAATGTCAAATATCTGAACAATAAAAAGTTTAATTATCAGTGCTATTTTTCAGGTGCATAATGTGTGGTTTATTTAAGAAAGTTTTCAGTTTCAAACCATTTGAAAATCAATCAAGAGATGCTTTTTAACTAATCACTGGTTTTTTAAACACATTTTCTTTCTTTCCTTCTTTATCATTGATACCTAAGTGGCATTAAATCTTTAAATTACACATGTCTGTTCACTTCTAGTTTAACACCATTTTCCCTTCTTTGGGATATAACTCTCCCAAGGTGAGGTATGGCCAAGGCAGCCAATTTCAACTCTCAGAGACCTTGTCAATCTTGGCCAGGATACACAGAGAGAAAGAGCTCTGCCACCTCTAGGCTGGTCCCTTCTAGGAAGCCCTGCCAACTGGCAGAACAGCAAGAAAACACACATGTCTGTCTACCTGAGCTACTGGCATTGAGTACAACCAAGTCAGTGAGGAAAACAATGGAAGCCATGGTACCTGCAAGTTAAACACAGACATTCCCCTCTTGATACCTTTTGTTTGGGGCTCAAATCCTTATCAAACTTTCCAGACAGGATTAGGCAGGTTCAAGTGGTATGACTGCACATATCTTCTGGAACTTTCCAGAATCTCCCTCCTGCAAGGTGTAGCAAACTGGAGCTCATGCTGCTGCAATATTTAATTAATTTGCATATGTTTGCTATCACTGTATCATTATGAAGGGGACACTGCCAAGGCTATTGAATGTGGTTCATGCTCAGTTCAGCCTCATTGGATCCTCTGCTTCATTCTGTCAAACTCCAACTAAGTTCTTGGCTCACTTCCTCCTTATTATCTAGTGAAATATGGACAATCTCCAGCTTCCCATCCCCTGGTCAATCTGATTCTGAACTTGGTAACTATTACATTCCTGTGAGTTCTGGAACTTCAAACATTCCATTTCTACTGATAAGCCTTTAATTTCCTATTCAGTCCACTACAATTCTCTTCAAATCAATAGTGCAGTTCCTCTGAATAGCTCTGAGCTCAACAGACAGAGAACATGGCTCTTCACCAGTATTCATTGTACTTACTCTATTCTCAGATTCTATGCTTTTGGAGAAGGTGTGGGGATTCTGAGTATTGAACCCAGATGTGCTTTACTACTGAGCTACAATCCCCAGTTCTTTTTTAATTTTAAAAAGGGCCTTTCTAAATTACTGAGGGTCTCGCTAAATTGTTGAGGCTGACCTTAAACTTGAAATCCTCCTGCCTCAGCCTCCCTAGTTGCTGGGATTACAGGTATGCACTGCAACATCCAGCAATGCTAGATTCTTAAATCTCCAGTGTACCCCATGTAGTAATCTATACTGACAATCTTTGTAGTAGTTCTTTTTACCTCAATGGGCAACAGCATCCATATTCATCTTTGAAAGTTTCTACTTTATAGCCCTTCATTCACGGGTATTTAAATGATGGGGACTCAGTATCCTCACAACAAAATAGGACTTTGAGGGTACTATGAGGACACTTTGACCTTGAACTATAAGGATTAAATGAGCTAATACAGGCAAAGTGCTTAAAATAAAGATTGAAACAAAGCACTCAGTAGATGTTACTGTTTTCACTATTATTCTCACTTGATTCTAATATCCCCATTGAGTAGATCAGCAAAATTACTCAATGCATCCAGATCAGTGATAATTAGGAAATCAGTACTCTGCAGATGGAATTTAGAACAATTTAGAACATTCACACATATTATCCTCTCTTTTCATTGACCCCTAAATGAATCCATCCTCCAGGAGCAGAAAACTTGCAGGATCATTCTTTCATAGTCATTGCTAGCCAGGCTTTTTGTTTGTTTTAATTTCTTTAATTAAATTTATTTAGTCAGTTTTATAAATTAAAAGTTGATTTGCTGATACAGGGCATGCACAAACTTTCCTCCCTGTTTTGTATCTAGGCTATCACTAGGAACTGATGATGTATAAGGAGATGATAATATGATGCTGATGGAAAAAGCTATTCTGGAAAGCCTAGGGGACAGGATGAACAAACATGCTATAAAGGATCATGCTGGGGACCTCTAGGACATGATGTAGCTCTTCATCAGGGGATGACAATAATTCTACACAGGGAGCCCTGGTTATCCAACTTCCCACTGTCTCCAGGGTGCATAGAGATATAAAAGTCATCATAACATGAAAATAGTCATGAATTGGCTGTTTTAATAAACAGCCCCCAATCCCTGCTTCTCTCTGAATCTATTAAATCAACATCTTTGGAATCTCACTGATGTGGGAGATTTCAAACCTTCTTTAATGCAGCACAAATAAAACACAAGTGGGATGGAAGTGAAATTGAAAAGCTTGAAAAAGATGCAAGATTACTGAAGTCAGAGAAAGCGATATTGAATAACTGAACTGCATCCCAGGCTGCCAGCTGAGTTGGAACGGTTAATTTCAGAAAGATATTAACAAGGGTGGTGGTGTGGTAAATGCTTCACAAAATAACGATATGACCATTCAGACTGCTAAAGGATGCAGAAAGGACTCTGGATAAGTTGACGAAGCCCAAGAACATTTATTTTTTGCAAAACTGATTCTCTCTCATTATATGCTGTAAAGCCAAATACAAACTGAAGGCTGTCATGTTGTATGAATGTATAATTTCATTGAAAGAAATGTTGATCAATTCATCCTAAAGATCTAACTTAAATTTTATTAAATATAGTCATTAATGAACTTATTTTCATAATTTTTTGATTTTTCAAGATAAATTCCAATTGGGTGATTTACTTGTTTTATTTTATTGTTGTTGTTTTATGCTATTTACTATGAAAATATGGTTCCAAGTTTTACTGGCTTCATTTTTTTTCTCCATTCCTGTCCTGAATATTCACAGATAATGAGGCTTTCTGGCACATACAATCCTACATTTTCTCATGGAGTATACTTAGAGACATTACAAATTAAACTTAAGTGCTAACTGAATGTAGTCCAAAAAACCAGAGTTTTCCTCTTTTCCAAATAAAGTTCAGATAGTGAATTTCATGAACTTGATATTTCTGGGTTTTGAGCAACTACCACATGCAAAGCAATTTATATGGCTAACTTTTAAAACTTACAACTCTGCAAAGTTGGTACAATTATGCCCACTTTAGAGAAAGGAAAATGGAGACCTAGGTTGAGTAATATTCATTGATTCGCAGTGCACATAACTAGTAGTTTTCAGCTTAGTAGTTTTCACAACCCTATTCATCATCAGCCTCTGCAAGCAAGCAACTGAAATGCAGTTTCTGGGACAGGCTACGCAGCCTGTCAGTAAGATAGAAGGTCCCCAGCTCCAACGTGTTTCCAGACATTCTGTTCAGCTGGTGCTGCCACAGGCATCTGAAGCAATTACAAGCCTTCTTAGGTATTTACTTGTTGTGGGATATTCTTTCAGCAGAAAGACTGACCATGTTACAAAACATTTAGATCTCAATGAGCCAAAAGCAATTCTGACATCAAAATATTCACAAAAGCCAAAAATGGTGGGAAAGTGGTTTCAGGTGCTCCCTGGAATGTGCACCACCAGAAGTGCAGATAACTAACACTGACTGCATAAAGAGGCTTTTAGGATCCAGCAGACTCTAAGGGCTGGAGCATGTTCCCTACACAGAAATCCTTGAAGCTTGAGATCACCGAAGGCATTATTATCTGTGGTTGAAGGCACTGTGATTTGTATTCATATCGGAGAACACAACCTTTATCTCTAAGCCTACAGAATCATGGGCTGCTTATCACTCAACTTTTAAAGATCAATTACCTTTTACCTTTTCCAAATAAAAATAAAACAAATACAACTTTTTACTAATAGCTATTATATTGCTCTCGTGCTATCTTGTAAAATGTAATTGTTAACCAATTCATTAAGCTTTCTGGAGAAGAGCATAAAAGACATGCCAATTCTATATTTTATTCAAGATCTAAAAATTTCATGTTTCTCAGGGTATTAAGACATTAAGAGCATGAAACCTACTAAAAAAGGTAAATGCTCTAACATTATTTTCATAGTTTAAATCTAATATTTCTAGAATCTACACTCTAGAACATGGTTTAATTATTTGAGGCTTAAATGTTTTACGTCTTAAAAATGACAAATAATTGTTTTTGAAGCTGGTCTTATTTGAAAATAATTTTCATATATACCATATGGAATGATTTTTTTTATCTATCTAGACAACTGTGTCTGAAGAACTGCTTTCTAAAAACTTCATAGGAAGTATATTTAAAGATTCCAGATATGTTTTAAACATTAAATTATAAAACATCATTAAAAAAATCCAAGAACCAAACTTAAAAAAAAATGAAAAAACTATGTGATTTGTTTCAGGGAAGACACAAATTCTCAGCCTGAGATTACCTTATTTCTTATTACATATATTCAGAAGTTTCTCTGAGTTCAAAAGTTCACAGTAACAATTTATAAGGGTATTAGCTCTGAAGCAAGCCAGAGGGAAAACACTGCTTTTAATCAACATGCACCAACAATCCTGACACAGCAGCAGATCTTGCCTATCCAGTATGATATAGGGTGCTGCAAATCCATACACTGTCAAGACACTTTTAGGAAATTTTCCACAAAGTAAATTCAGAAAAATAGCATAAGTCACAACTCACAGGCATAAGGCATTCCATATTCCCAACTTTGGGAAATTGTAGCCTCAGTGAGTGTTAGAAAAACCTTGTGCAAACATTCTGGAGATAAAAGGATAAAATGGTTTATTATGCTAAACAGAGATGAGGGGGAAATTCGCCTTTCTCCTGGAAGCAAGATAAAGACTTTACTTGAAGGATTTAGTCCCTGGAGTTGGGCTCTAGGGAGACAAGGTGAAAGGCAGCATTAGAAGGGATTACATTACAATTTAAACATTCCCCAAGTTTCCTGTTGTATATTTAGAAGCAAATTTTAATTTCTTTAATCCTAAAATTTAAGTCTGTTTTAGGGATATGAAAGACAGAAGACAAATATTAAGGTGATGTGAGCAGTTCTTCCTGAAAAACATACTGCTCCTGTTCTTTCACTCACTTATTCACTCCATTCAGTGTTTATTGTGTATCACATGTCAGATGTAGCTGCTGGACTTCCAACAGAGAACAAACCGAACATGTTTCTCTGTCCTCAAGGAACTCCTGTTTTAATGCAACCCTGCTTAACAGAACTTTCTGGTTTATGGAAACATTCAGTACTTTTGCTATCCAACATAGGAGCAACTAGCCATGTAACTGTTGAGCAGGGCTAGTGCAATCAAGGAAATGAATTTATAATTTTATTTCACCTTAATTCAGTACATTGCTTTACTTATTTTATTGGTATTGTAGTTTTTGATCCCGGGGATTGGAACCCAGGGGCACTTTAACTCTGAACTACATACCTAGCCCTTTTTATTTTTTATTTTGAGATAGGCTCTAAATTGCTTAGGGTCTCACTAAGTTGCTGAGGACGGCTTCACACTTGTAATCCTCCTGCCTCAGCCTCCTGAGCATCTGGGATTATAGGCATGAGCCACCATGCTCACTTAATTCATTACATTTAAATTCAAGCAACCCAATTTGGCCAGTGGCTGCCATACTGGACAGCACAATTCTAATGGATTATAAATAAATATGTAAGTAGATAAAATCTTTCAGGCTTGGATAAGTGCAATAAGGGGAAAAGGGGATTGAAAGAGGCAGGAATGCTGGGTTCTTTTAAATATGGTAGGTCAAGAAAGGTCTTTAAAAGGAGGTGAGTTATAGAATAAACCTAATTATTGCCATATAACATTTTGTAACAAATATGGGGGAAGGAAATTATTCCAGTTAGAGAGCACTGCAAAATCAATGGGTCTAAGGTAGGAATGAATCAGCAGAGACTTACAGCAAGAAGGCCAGGGTGCAGGGGAATGGGAGAGCAGCAGGAAAGTCCGAGAGGAAGGCAGTGAAAAGATTCTGCAGTGCCTTATGGCCATGTGAAGGACTTTGGAACTTATTCTGATTTATGGGGAAGACAGTGAATGGTTTCGAATGGAAGAGTGTCAAGTTAACTTACATTTAATAAGATCAGATCCAACATGGGGCTAGGTGAAAACAAGCCTACAAGGGAAGAAGAATGCAAACAGTGACGGGTTAGAAGGGTACTGCATTAGTCCAGGCCTGATGCTCTAGCGGCTTGTGGAGAGCAAAGCCAGTGGTCAGACTCCAAACGTATCGAGGGTAGAGCAAACAGCTTTGGTGATGGATGGCATGTGCGAGCATACATGTGTATGTGAGGAAGGAAAGAGAATACTGAGGACAGTCCAAGGTTAGCTATAGAGCTTACCCCAACTCTACCACTACCATCAGACACTGGGGAGGGTCACCTTAGAAACAAGAGAAAAAAGTGACCAAATTCTCAGAAGCAGTCAAACCAGAAAAGTCCTTATAAATATGGTAGGTAGCACATCAGCATACATGTATGTGGGTGTGTTTTGTAAGTGATCAATGTTTTAAATAACATGTGCCCAATTACTTCAAATCTGATCAAAAAGAATTCTTTAACTACAGGCATATAAACTGTGTAACGATCCTTTAAAATGAAGTTAATTCTTGCAACACTATATGGTTACCAAGTTACACTTCAGCATAATATTGAACACAATCTGCATGTATTTAAAATGTGTATAAACGACATCCACCTTGAAAAACATTTATCCTATAGCATAACCAAATGCATCTAATAGCATGTGGATGCAGACCACTTAATTCTCTCATAACCAATGTTGTTTTCAAGGGTTTAAGCCTGGAATGGACAACATTGGCAAAAATGTCCTTCAGGGCTTAACAGGTACTGTGTGTCAATGCATGTATGCATTTATCCTAAATTTCAAAATACAGAGAGACAGGAGGAAAGAGAAAAAGTGACTAAGGGTTAGGAACCCTACTTGCCATTCCCACAATGAGTTTAGTCCTGATAGTGGCACAGGAAATGAGACAGCCAATCAGCTGTTACCTCTTGCTGATTTGGTCCTATTTATTTCAAGGTACGAGAATCTTTCCATGCTGGGGGCTTTTCTAGTGTTTAAAAAAATGAACTTTATCCTGCAACATGTGGCCCTACCTCATCAGACATTCAAAGACAGTGAGATTTCCAACACTTGGGGAAACCCTAGCAGTGCTGAATTCATGGGGAGGTGGATTTTATGGGCAATTTAACAGGCTTTCAAGGGTCATTTTGACTAGATGTAATTTTTGCCTCATGTTCTGAGTTTATAACTTAATAGCCTTAATGGGAGGGCACACAGTTGCTACAGTTTTACTCAGAAGGAAGATGGTGGAGGAATTTATATCACTATATTTCAGTTTGCAAGAACTTGAAAATTAAGCTATCTCTAAATATTTGGGAGGATCATCTTATATATGAAGAACATTAATACAAGCAAAAGAGAACATGGAAATTTTGAGGGGTCTTAACCTATTACATATATGTTCTCTGAAACACTGCTTTAAATCTAGGTTGAGATTGTTCGATGTTCCTGTTTATATAACCTGTGGATAAGAAACAGAAACGTCTTTACATGGAATCTGCTTACCTCCATAGAAATATCCATGGTACGAAGTTAGCCCTTGAACAAAGAACACATGCACCCTCACACAGGAGCTTTTTTCCACTAAAGATTATATGATCTCAAAGCCTAAACATTCTTTTGGAACATAAAACCAGAATTTATATCCTTGCACTTGCAGATTTGGGAGTGATGCCTAGAAAAACAAACATGTTTTCTTTAATTAGTCCTAAAGGAGAAGAAATACAACTAGAAATTAATATTATGGCTTTTAAAATGGAATAGAAAACACAGCTGATACATGTGAAGGAAATCTGAATTTGTACTATGCAAACTGAATATACTGTCTGAATAAAAATTATAAAAATAAATAAAAGTTCAGTTGATCTGGTTTTCAAGGGATTTTGCATCTAATGTTTTTGATTAGCTTGTGTTTTTTTGCTTAAGCTTAAACTCCTACTAGGCTGACCATTGAAAATATCATATAACCAAGTCCTGTAATATTAACATGATTACTTCATGGAGATATCTTCTCCAAGACAATCAGCTCAGTCAGGGCAACTTTCCTTTCAATTGCCTTTGTTGAAAAGTTGCATAAACATCCCAAGTCAGTTAATTCTTTCCATGGGCTTTAAGCCTCATTGACATGCAGATGAGAGTCTGATCAAATGACAGGCCTGGGAGCCAAGTGGTGTGGCTGAGTCTCCCTGTACAGAAATGATGGGCACTGCAAGCCCAAAGGAGCACTCGGCAAGATTGCTGCTCTCATCACAGCCCCGTCTGGAAGACTGGGGTCTCTCATAAAGCATATCAAACTCTGCTCAATTCTCAAAACATTCTTCCTTGAACACAATGACACACGCAGCAACGTAGAAAAAGAAAGGAAATCTCGCCTGTGCTTTAACAACATGAAATATTTGGCTTTCAAATAGGAAGATGAATGTGAACCAAGGCAGTGCAACCTCAAATGTCTCCTGGGGAAAGATAGGTCACATAAATATCGGAAGACCCAAATTCTGAACTTGTGAGCTTGGGGTCTGGCTGGGTCAGTCTAAATCTCAAGGTATTTTGGTGTACTGCACCGTGTCAGGGATGTGGTATGTGCTCAATATACATGTATTACATGAATTCATAAATGTTGTCATCGAGTAGCTGTGCAATTTTCAGCTAATCACAATCTCTGGGGAGCTTTCCTTTCCTCACTTCTGAAATGTGGTGGTTGGGTTAGGCCTATGGTTTTCAGACTGCTTTTCTCTCACTCTGTCCCCATCTTGGGCCCTTCTATAGGCCCTGCTTCAACTATAGCTGCTGTCTCCCCACCCGCCTTAAAACTGTTATTATTTTAAGCTTTCTGTTGAAAGGTATTCAGTTCATAATTGTACAGCTTAACGAAGTTTCACAAACTGAGGCCATCTCCTTCCTGGCCCGTTGCATTCGTGGTCTCCCATCTCCTGAACCATATGCAGGAAACATAATCCTGAATCCCAGAATGATTTGCCTTATTTACTTTACATAAACGGAGTCACAGGGATGTACTCTTGTGCCTTTTTTGCCTTTCATTGAATACGTTTGGAAGACTCACTAGCACTGTTGTGTGTAATTTTTGGTTCCTTCTACCTCTAAAACTCTACTGATGCTAATTACTAATAAATCAGAATAAATAATAAGACAAGAAATATTTTCTTACCAATAAGTAAGAAATATACTTGGGAAACATCCAAAGCAATATAACCAGTCATAGCAATAAAAAGAACCATGAAGAACCATCTGTAGTAGACTAGGTGAGATCATCTTTGTCGATATGTACAGTTAGGAATTTCCTGCATAGACAGGATTTGGTACCCACTGGTGATCAGCAACTGGAAGCTGGTTATGACTCCAGAACTATTCTAAGGTTTATTAGTAGTAGTAGTACCAGGAATTGAACCCAGGGGCACTTAACCACTGAGCCATCACCTCAGTCCTTTTTTATATTTTAGTTTGAGATAGGCTCTTGCTAAATTGTGTAGGGCCTTGCTAAATTGCTGAGGCTGGCTTTGAACTTGCTATCCCCTGCTTCAGCCTCTCTAGCCACTAGGATTATAGGTGTGCACCACCATGTCCAGTAAGAATTCATGGTTTTAATGAGGTGTTTGGTTACAGCCATGGCATATCAACTATGAATCACTAAAATTTACCTCTGAAACAAGATGACTTCAAGTAGCCTATAAGTCATTTGCATGAAGACAACAAAAAATAAATATGTGTTCAACAAACGAATAAAAAGAACCCAAAACTGTCTTCTGGTGCTGTGTCATTTCCCCACATAATTAAAGTCTTTCCCCCTGCTTTCGCTTATAACTGTGAGGTTTAAAAAGTCTGATTCTTCTTACTAGGTGCAGAGAGGGCAAGAAATATCTGAAATTTTACATTGGTTTAAAGAAAAATCAAATAAACAAAAATAAAAATAATCTCCAAGAATCTTTATTTTGTAGTGGGGAACTCTTTTCCCATGCCTATATAAAATCATTTTTTAAAAAAGGTTTCTAATGAAGTTTTATGATACCATAGAATTATGCAAATTAAAAAAATCACTGGAAGCCTACATTTACAAGTTTTCCTTCAGTAAGAGAAGTAGAAAACACAGTAATCAGGGAAGATAACAGCCAAAGAACGGAATTTTAACCCTGTGAATGAGAGCTCAATAGAAACTCCAATAATATACAAGAAGCTGCTAAATCTAGTTTTTCAAAGAAGGCTTAATAATCACGTACAGTTTGGAAAATCACTGGAAGCTTTGTAAAGCCTGTTGAGATTGTAATGCAAGAAGTGGTGTTATCTTTGATGAAATGTAGAACTGATAACATAAGGAACTCATTTTCTGGGAGGGTCCGGATGAAATCTGATAAGAGCAGAGATGATAAGAGACTTTCACTGAAAATACCACACTCGCCAATTTAATCCATTTGTGAAAACACCATTTACAAACACCAAGCATCCAAGATTTTGAAAATTGCACTTTGCTGATCATTGTTAAGCCTTGTTGCTTTCAAGACAGCTATTAGATGAATCAGGCATGGCCTGCCTCCTACAGGGTATCACTGGGTGAGATCAGAGCACCCTGCTTTTTGGAAGACCAGAGGTCATCATTGCTGACAGAGCCCTCCTTCTGAGAAGGCCATCATCTGGTCTTCTGGTATACAGCTGACACACTGTATACAAACTCATTTGGTTGAGGTCGGAGTTGGCCAATTTTGCTAAGCAGCCAGCCTTCCCCATGAGGTCAGCACAACCATCCCGGTTACAGCTGGGACCAAACACAGACTATGTTGCATGATGTTGATTAGGGCCCTTTACTGAGGCCTGTCTGGGTCCTAATGACAGAAAGAAAAAGAAAAAAAGCTGCTCACTGGCTATGTTAAGTATACAACCTCTACAGGAGGAGCATGTCTTTAATCAGTTCATAGTCGACAAATTCCTTATTCATAAGCACATTGATTAGCGAGAAAAAGGAGACATAAAATGAGGAGAAAAATATTACAAAACAGAATTGAGACAAGGCAGAAAAACACTGAAAAGGGGTAACAAGTTCATATGCAAGAGAATACAAACTAAATACGCTGAATCAATAGAAAACTGTTGGAGTTTATGGTAGAAATAGAGAAAGATTTGATCTAGGTTATGTTAAGTGATGTACTAGACACATTTAATGCTTCTAATAATGGACTTTAGGACTGCAGAATGCCATCAGCACTAAAAGCAAGTAAAAATACTGCAGGCCCTACTTGTTGCATGGTCTTTGGTGTTGGCTTGTGTTAAGTGTCTTTCTAGAGAAACCCTTTAGCACCCCACCACCCCACCGGGTGCTGATCTTCCTTCATCATGGACCCTTACATCTGACCACTCACGGCTTGTACCTTCTTTCTGTCCATGTCCCTCTGGGAGGGTCTCTTTTGTCAGGTCTGCTGTGAAGAGGCTCGGAGGTGACTTGGAGAGCTGTCTCACCATCTCACCACACACATTCTCTGACCATTGGGTTTTGTTACACATGTAAGCACAAAAAGCTAAAATAATATGGTTTTTGAGTCCAACCCCTGCAAGTAAGGTTAGTCAGCAATGAGCTGTGAGTCAGAATCTTTGCTAAACACCAGAGAAATGATTTATAATATTTTCCTAGTAATCAGCAATGGTTTACACAAAACTCTTTATCTTTGTAAACCCTCTGTGAAGCATTATTTGTCACAAAAGGAATGCTTACATCTAAACCACAAAATCTACCTAATATGCACCGAAGTAAAAAACTAATATTAAAAGATTGTATCATTCCAATTTTTAAAATGACCACTATTTTTAACTAATTCTGGGAGTCTGAATTAAGAAAGAAAAAATGATTAGCAACTTAGTTACCTCTGATGTCTCTTTCCTCTGAACATAAAGATCAGCAAACTTGTGTATTTACAAATCTTTTCAGTTGGGATGGATTCCTAAATTCAGATATTACCACATTTATACTTATTTAATATGGAGAAATGTAGCATGTCTAAGAAAATGTAGTTCTTGAAATAAAGTTGCATTAACTTTCATTATATTCAAATAAAACTGAGGGGGCCGGAGTGGAGGCTCAGTGGTATGGTACTTGCCTGGCATGCATAAGGTCCTGGGTTCAAACCCCAACACCACATACACAACTAAGTGTCAGAGGCACGAAATTCAGATGAAAAACCAAACGAAAATTGATTCTCCTCTCTTAAAAATAAATAATATTGAGATTCTTCCCATCATTATCTGCTTATCCATCATTTCCTAACTTAATAAGAAATTACTGAATGCCTATTTAATATTAGCAAGTGATAATAGATGGGCAGCTGCTCTTTCAAAGAACTTCAGGCTGTTGGGACAGCCAGGCTGCAGAAGTGCAGAGATGATCTTTTGACTGGCCAGGAGAGGCTGTGATAGGTAGATGAGCAGGACAGCCCAGGGCTGAGAAGAGCCCCAGCAAAAGCATTATGTCCTGATTAAGCAACAATTATTTAGGAAACAAAGTATACATTTGTGTGGAGAGGGTAGGACACACAATGGGATGAAATGATCCGAAAGCATTACAAGTCATGGGGAGGTCCTCTCAAGTCCTCGACCTCCCGGAAACACAAACAGCACTGTTTTCTCTAAAGAGAGCAAACAATAGAGAAAAAAATTGAAAAAATATTTAGCTCAAAACTGAGAAATGACTTACCTCGCTTGTTATCAATAAAGATCCAATATATTGTCATTTTTAAAAACTTGATGTAATAAGGGAAAACCCTAGTAGTTTTCAATATATTAAAAGTGTGGATAGTATGCAAATCATATCAATATTTATTGCTTTAGTTGCAAAGCTCACTTCCAAAAGTTTTAATACCTTTTTGATGTACTACCAGTGGCATTCACTAGAATTTTATGGGAAGCTGTTAAAAGTAGTTTGTTGGGGGGAGGGATAAGGGTGGGTAATTGGGGGGAGTCTTGGGGGTAAATCCAATTTTCAGAATTTATATATATATTATATTATTTCATTAGAAACTTGCTTGTTCAAAAAATAAATTTCTGAATAAAATAAATAAAAAATCAACCAAAATAAATAAATTGAGCTGCTATAAAAATAAAAAGCAGTGTGTTTCAAGGTCTATCTCTCTCCCCTCCTCCATCGCTGCTGAGATTCTGATTTAATTGTTCCAGGGCTGGCACCTGGGCTTCAGTAATTTCAAGTAATTTCAGACTCCTCAGTTAATTTTATGACCAGCATTGAGAATCACTGTGCTAAATAAAGATTCTGAAGAAAAGAAAAACAATGTGGGGTTTAAATGCAGAGGCCAATTGAGGCACACTCTATTCATAATCAATGGTGGTGGAAAATTCCAGAGGCCTTTATTATTACACAATAATTAATACGGTCAATAAACTTATTCATGAAAACAGTGAAGAAGATGACACTTGGGTATTACGTTCATAAAAACTGTGTCATAAGAAACAAAGTTTAAACTATAATCACAGCTATGAACTGGAGTAAGGACTGAATCAAATGTTAATTTTTTAGAACATAATTTTTTTCCTGTACAAAATTAAAAAACAGATCAGCCTAAACCAGAGCTACTATTACCAAAATATTCAAAAAGTCATCAATTTTCCCAAAAGTTTCCCTTATCTTTTGAGTCTAAGAAAGTTCTCACATGAAACATCTATTTATGTCCTCATCCATTTTTTGTCCTTTCATTTTCAATTGTTTATTGGTTTAAGTCTAATTACTCATTAATCAATGGACTTAAATGTGATACAGGCAGTTTTTCAACATCAGTTTCTTTGAATTTATGAATTATTGCGATCAATTTGTTATATGGACAATATATGTGCAAGATATGTTCCGCATTGTATTTTTGCATTAAATTGTTGTAAGCATCTTATAACAGCCCCACACTGACGAACAGAAACATTAACCTGTTAGGGTTTTGCTGATTTATTTTTCTTTTGTGGTACACATGTGAGGCAGGCACTCTACCACTGAACTGCATCCCCAGGTTGGTGGAGTTTTAGAAGACAACTACTTTTATAACTAGTTAGTTCACCAGTGACTACTTAAGTTTCTTTTATGACAACTCTATAACTGCACTGTGGAAGTACAGACGATGCGGGCAGGGTGCCTGTTACCCCACCACTTATTTAAGATATTAAGGTAATAAATGGTAGCAGTTGTCTAGACCATAATGTTCCACAAAGTTAACACAGGCTTATGCATCTTTACTCATTTTTTTTCCAGTGCTGGGGATTGAACCAAGGGCCTTATGCATGCTAGGCAAATACTCTGTCACTGAGTTACATCTGCCAGTCCTATATATCTTTTTCCCTCAATGAGCAAAGATATCATATCAAGTATGAGGGAATAAACTTCATAGTTGCTTTTATAATTCCCATTTCTTTAAGCAATATATAAAGTACTAGGAATTAAAAAATTTGAAGTTGTATGTCAGCGGTGAAAGGTAAATGTCCTTTGAAATCCAAAATAATGAAGCGGGGAAAATCCAAGTCATCCGAACAGAATTTAAATATTATCAATTTTTGTAGCAGATTTTAGACACTGAAAACCACTGGTGATTAAAGAGCTCAAAATAAAATATGTACAGCTTAGATTGCTGATAACATGCTTGGAAATGTTGAGTTTACAAAGGCCAAGAAAAAATGGGAAATTGAATGGGAAACTCTTTTCCCCTCTGGTCTATTTTTAATAAAAAAAATTCATCAGAGGAAAAATCAGGATGTTTCCCAAATTCAATTTTATCCCCTTCCTTCAACAGTTTCAGAGTTTTTTTTTTTATTGTATGTGAATAAACCCAAGATAGTTCTTCATTTCATAATACTGTATAAATTAGGCAAATAAGAAGGTGCTCATTGTTTATATATGCCTTGATAAATGTATTCTTTTAACCAAAAATGTAAAGAATTTCTAGAAACTGAAAACTTAATTGGAAGGAAGACAAAGAAAATCAGACCTACATGTATGTGGAGGTGCCAATGACTTTGAACTTACCCAGAGCAACAGATGGCATTCTCACCTGACTATGCTTCTGGTTTTAGTACGATCGACAAACATGCACATACCTCTACACACACACACACAAACATGCACAAACACAACTGTAGTCTATCCTCAAGCACAGAAGCCTGTCAAGAGAGAAAAAAATGTCATCCCCTGAAGCACTCCTACAACCAGTCAAAGAAAGCAGAGCTGGTAAGCAGATGTTCTTTGTGGTACAGATGTAATGACGGCCACTTTACCCCAAAAAGCTTTGAAAAGCTTTTCTCATGTAGACCAGAAAGCTGCAACATATTATGGTTGACAAAGGATTCATAGTCTATCTTTTCAAGTTATTTGCGGGTATAATGAAGAAAGGCCCATAACACTGACTTCTTGATGGTTCTACTGAAGTACATGCTTTCTACTACATCTGTATTAAAACATTGGGTTATCTCTAATGATAAAAATTAGCTCATTCACATCTGGGAATCATTCCTGTAAAGGTTCCCTCAAACTTTCTTTTAATTATTTGGTAATATAGTTAATGTGATTAAACAAAGCCCTACACAATCCAGTGACAACTGCTTTTATTATATCTATAATTATATCCATATTATTAGTGTCTCATAACCTCACAGTTCAAATATCTCAGTAGTCAAAATTATTACTTTTATGTGGCTACTAAAAAGTTTCAGAATTGACTTCTTGGCTTTATACTAATGTGAACTAGACATGTCAAAAGACTTGCAAATAGATCATTGCAATTGTACTTTCATTTATCCAAATTCCAGTAAGTCATTAGAAACAAATGTGAGAGTCCTTTTTCAGTCATTAGAAGATGTATACTAAATCTCCAATGATTCAGCTGTCTAGATTATCTCTAATTTCACAGTTCTAAACCTCCATTAGTCCATGAGTCTATTCTATGCAACCGACATAATCTAATTGAATTTATTGGTCAAATTGCCTTCCACTTGAATGAAAAGAGGAAGTATTATTTTGACTTTGGAAAAGTCATCAGTTATCTAAGGCAAGCTCTACTCCCTCTAATACTTCTTTTAACCTCATTAGTAATGTTAACATACTTAGAAAATATAAAATCACACAGGAAAAAGTCTATGTGGGATAAATTTTTTTTTTTTGGTACTGGGGATTGGACACAGAGACAGTTAACCATGGAGGGACATCCCCAGCCAGTTTTAATTTTTATTTTGAGATAGGGACTTGCTAAGTTGCTTAGGGCATTGCTAATTTATTGAATCTGGCTTTGAACTAGTGGTCCTTTTGCCTCAGCCTCTCTAGCCAATGGGATTATAAGCATGTGCCACGGTGCCCAGCTGAAATAAATTTTTGAGTTTAAAAAAATTCCTGATAGGATGCATACTAAAGAAAAATAAAGATTCTACTAGCCAAGCCATTCAGGGTAAGTACTCTATTGGGTGTCTGAAAGTCACAGAACCATGATTTTCTTGAGTTTCTATGACTTGCAAAAAATCTGAAGCAATGGGCTGCCCTGGACCAACGGAGAAAACCATTAGAGGGCCAGATAATTTTCACCTTCAAGTTCCTCAAATTACCTTTTATGATGTTTTGTACTTCATGGAAACTGAACAATATAATGATTAGACAAAAAATTATTTTATCAGATATCTCCATTTAGTCCAGCATCATTATAAAATTATACAAAAAACCTTACTGCAGGTACCAGGCAATGCTAGAATCTAGAAGGAATAAAATGCCATCATGTTATATTAGAAATGGAGATGGAATAGCAGAGATCAAGGGAGTTGAGTTTCAGGCAGGGATCTATCACTGTGAAATGGGGGAAAATGCCTTTCCAGACATAGTCAATAAAGATGGTACAGAACATTCACTTTGGTTCTTCTGGTTCTATAACTAATCTATAATAAGCAAGTGCCTGCTCCATAGCCCTAAGACTGCCCTAGACTCTCCATAACTTTACATATATGCCAGGAATCAGCAATAGGGAAAGGAAAACAAACAAAAATCCAGTATTCATACTAATTATTTTGATCCTATATTTAAAAATAAGAAACTTTAGGTTCTTTAAAAGCATTAACAGGGCATTATAACTAAGACACAGATCAACTCTGATCAACCAAACCAATAAATTTAATATTTTTATTTTTGAAAGATAAATTGCCACAACCTTTTAAAAAATAATATTAGTTCATTCTGGAATAAGCCATGGCCAGATTTGTCACTCTTGTCATATAAAATTTCAGTAGTGATCAGTACTTCATCTGAAGTGGCTGTGATCTTTACTTTGCCAATACACATGTCCATCATTTTTAAGACAAAAATGGATTTGGTAGAATGTATACCTTTATTATTTACTGGTGTTTTTCTCCAACCATTTCTGGGCCTTATAATAGCCAAGGATTTTGTGTTTCACTTTTATGAGGTGTAACTTTCCCACTAAAGGCACCTGCTTCAATTCAAAAGATTGAGTGAAGTTTCTTTAAAACTCTTGTGATTGGTTAAATTTTGGAAGATAAAAACATGTGCATAAAAGTTTTGAACACATAGAATTTTAACCTATGAATGGATAAATGTAGCTTTAAATTCAAAACCCTCAGTTGTTGGTTCTAAAACTCAAAACAGCACTCAAAAGACTATTGTGCTGGTCTTTTTGTACTTTTCAGTGAAACCATGTAATGACAGCCCTTTGCTTAGTGAGATATTTGCAGTAACTATACAAGAAATGCTGCTATTTTCCCTTCTGTTTTCTCACTTCATGCATCATCTGGGCTTTCGCTCCCCATTTCCTTACAGCTAAACACTTTTTCCTTCTCTAAAGCCATTGTTTGCTTGACATGAAAAATAGACTCTAGTAAAACTAATTACATAAAATGAGGGGAAAACCTAAATCTCAATTATGGAATAATTAATTATAAAAACACTAGGCAGAATTGTATTGAAGTTATGGCTTCTTCAATAAAACTCTCAACAATTTATTTTCAGCTACATTTGAGATCTTTAATATCTTCACTCTATCTTTTTACAGAAATTATCTATAAATGACTCATTTAATCAACAATGATTTATAGATTCCTAATCATTTGCCAGGCCTTGATCTATTCTCTGGAATTATACCACTGAATTAAAAAAAAAACTTACTCTTACAAAACTTGTATTCAATTGGGGGAAGAAGACAATAAGCAATTAATTTTAGGTGGGCACTGGGAGGACAAATAGTGAAGTGGGATGAAGGTGACAGTCATAGGATTGAGCTATTATCTAATAGATTAGTCATAGAAGCTTAATAAGATGATGAATGGGCAGAAGTATCTGAAAGAAAAGGAAAAAGAAACCATTTTGACCTTGGATATTAGCCACATTCTCTACTTGGCTATCAACAGAGCTGATTTTTTTCTCAACGCTTATCATTGATGCCTTAGAGTTATACAGAAATGTGGGATTTATTGTTACATGTTTGTACATGCACACAATGTAATGATATAATTTGTCCAATATCATTCCCCAGTATTTCCTATTTCCCTCTCCTCCAACCTCTTCCTGGTTCCTTTCCTCTGTTTTACTGATCTCCCTTCGATTTCATGATACCCCATCTACATTTCTTTTCCATTTCCTTTTAGCTTCTACATATGAAAGAAAACATATGCCTCTTGACCTTCTGAGTTCGGCTTGTTTTGCTAATATAATATTCTCAGGTTCCATCCATTTTCTTGCAAATGACAATTTTATTTTTATTTATGTCTGAATAACACTCCACTGTGTGTATATATACCACATTTTCTTTATCCATTTATGCACTGATGGACAACTAGGCTGGTCATAGTTTGGCTATTGTGAATTGCACTGCTATAAACATGGGTGTGCACATATTGTTATGCTATAATGATTTTAATACTTTGGGATAAATTCTGAGGATTGGTATAGCTAGATCATATGGTGATTACATTACTATTCTTCTGAGGAACTTCCATACTGATTTCTATAGTGGTTGTACAATTTACAATCTTATCAACAGTGTAAAAGTGTGCCTTTTTCTCTACATCCTCTCCAGCATTTATTATTGTTTGTATTCATGATGGCTGCCCTTCAAAAATTCAAAGCTATCAATTTTTGTGCATTGATTTTTGTAATCTACTACTGCTGATATTTTTTATTAGCTCTAGCAGTTTTTGGTGGAGTTTTTCTTTTTTTATCTTTTAACTACAGGAACATGTCATCTCCTAACAGTAACAACTTGACTTCTTCCTTTCCTATTTTTATCCCTTTCACTCCCAACTCTTGCCTAATTGCAACAGAACTATATTCTCATGTTTATGTATTGTTTCTCATCTGGTTAAGAACCACAGAACAATGGTTCTCAACCTAGGGTGACTTGGCCTAAAGGACACTGGGCAAGGTCTGAAGACATTTTTATTGTGACCTGGGTGAAAGTTGCTACATCTGATGGATGGAAGCCAGAGATGCTGTTAAATATTCTATATGCACAGGGACAGCTCCCCAGAACAAATGATCTAATTCGAAGACTCCTCTGATTTGAATCAAGGTTGAAAAACAATGCCCCAGAGATTAAGGCAGAGCTGGCTCTTCCCAAACCCTCAACACCTAAGAGAAAATATAAATAAGACTGGTACCCCTTGAGCATCTACGCAGAATACCAGTCTATGCAGAATACCAATGATATTTTCACAAAACATTCTTAGTTTTTATTTAGAGAAGACATAATTATCAATGTTTCATAACTTCAGTTTAAAAAAAACCGTTTATGTATAAAAGCCATATTGCTATTATATCAAATATTCAGTAACTTAAAAGTCACAGTAATTTCAACAGCCTCCTACTTACTCAAATTATTGAACTTTTAACAATGTGTTCCAACTCAAAGTACGTGTTCCTTTGGAATAAAAGATTTCAGACTGTAAGGATTGTTGGGAAAAAGGCAAAGAACAAGAAAACTACATGAGTGTCAAGAATTTAGTTCCATAAGCAGGCATTCAATTATCCACAAGTAATAGGTAAGTAAGAGGTGAGGAAAAGAGTTGGTTGAGTTGTTTTGAGAGCAAAGTATGTATGTTTCAACATTAAAAAGTTGTTTTTATTGCGTTGTTGGAAAATCTGGTTGGTATGAGGACTTCTATAATTTTAACTTATGAACATATTTGCTAAAACTATTTTAAGATGCCATCTGTCTTAGCATCTCTTCCAATACAAGTGCAATCACATGTTTAAGAGGAAAGGAAGAAAAAAAGACATTTTAGTTTGTTTCTCACTTAAGGCAAATATAGAGATAGCAGTTCATATGTCAATTGCAGAGATCCCTTACAAACCATCTCTACGATAAAAACGATGTATCTTAAGCACTATGCAATTGGAAAAAAGAGCAATGCCTGATTATCATAATCACCAAGAAAACAAGTGCCAGAAAAAGGCGACTAACATTGTGGAATGCATCACACTTTCTAGTGAGCAGGCAGACAGCTGGGGGACTCATAGCTGTCTTAAGGACAGGAAATTAGGAGCCAGAGTTGTTGAGTCCAATAACTCACCTGAAGAATAACCAAGGGCAAGTTCCTTAATATCTCTATACAGTTGGTTTTTCATCTGTAAATTGGGAATAGTGGTCATCAAATGTCCCCTAAGACTGTCAGGAGGATTAAATGAGACAATGTGTGGAAGCACTTCCACTTCACCAGGCACTCCATTAGGACTCAATCGTGACTGATGGCTACTAGCCACTGTGATTAGCTGCATGTGGATTACTTATCTGGTTTTAGTATACAAATCTATATTCAGTGATCTGACTCATGGTTAAGAGACACCATATATCTGATTGCAGGAGATCCCTAGGGACACTCTGCAAGCACCTGTGCACAGGGAGCAGTGGCACCCACTAGGAGGAACAGAGTCATTGCTGGTTCCCCTCTTCCATTCCCCCAAAATGACCAGCTCAGTGCTCCAGTCTCTACCTTTAGACCTAAGTCTTTATGTGCCAAGAAAACAGCAGACAAACCTTTGAGGATGAAAGAAGAAGAGGAGAAAAGGTGAAATAGAATATTATAACTTCATGTCTGTTAATAATGATGCCTGGAATTAAGAAGCCTGATTAGTGTGAAAATGTACAGATGATGGCAAATAGCTAAAAATCAAAACATGCCATGGGTCACCATCCACATAAGTGTCAGTTCCACTATTACAGAAAGGAAGAAGGTGGCCTGAAGACAAAAAGGAAATATTTAAATTCGTTACAGAGACTATGGTATTTTACACTCCTTTAACTTCTTATGCAAGAAGATTTGTTAGAGACAAAGGATTTTGGAAGAAGCTAAATTCAGGATGAGGTACTGTTTATTTAATTTTTGCTGCTCCAACCGCACACCCCAAGTGTCTTCTCCTATCCCGTATTTCTGAGATATTAGGAGCAGATTTCACATGGTTGGAGCTCGCCCCCAAACACTGGAGTTTCCTATGGAACCTAAGAGACAAAGACTTTATTGCTCTTTTGAGGAAATATTAGAGGGGCTGCAGTTTTCACCAGTAACCAGAGACATGGAAAATCATACTATTTTCCAAATCAAAGCTGGAGGTTCATTGCATATGTCTGAATTTAGGCAGAGTTCATTAAAACCTGGGATTGGGTTAATTTCCAAAGATTTAAACCTGAGTCTTTAAACGGGCTTGCCTTTTTTAATACACTAAAACAGCTGACAGGTTAACTAAAGTGGGAAATAAATTGTTTCCTTTGGTAAAAGTATCATAAAACTATAAAAAGTGAACACTTCAAAGAATTTTTTTTAACCTTTCAGAATATGCACTTCCAATTTTTATGTATTAACTAGAAAATATCAATGACTAAAGTAGCTGTTTCATTTAACTGACCACAGTGTTTTACCCTGACATCTGAAAACTTAAATTCCAAAATCTTCCCAGAGGCCAGAGAATTGAGACTGCTCGACCTGTGAGCTCTGTGTACTTCTCTTTCAACACTTTAAAAATGTACCCTGGTCAGTTTCAAGAGAGACAAGGTGCTGATTATCCTCACTGGTTAGCCAAAGCATAAAGTAGAAATTTTTGGCACTGGAGTGTCTAACTTTAAATATGTCCTTCCTTCCTGTCAAGCAGGCTGTTGAGTTTGAAAATGACGGAGGAGTGGAGTGCCAGAAACATATTAAAAAACATTTTTCTTCCCCCCTTAATCTATGACCACTTGATTCAATTTATGAATGTCTAATCCCTGTTTAAGCTTAAATTCTAAGATACTAAAGCTAATTTATGTAAGTTCTCCCATAAGCAGCCTGTAAGCAGCTTAATAAACAAGTATTACTCATCGTCAGTAAGTGCCTAATAAATTTGTCTAGACCCAGGTGATGAAATAGTAAAATTTTCTTTAAATTTTCTATGCAATCGTTGTAGAACCATGTGGTACCTCCAAATAATTAAATATAAATGTTTGCATATTTTTTAAAAAGGGGGGACAATAATTGTTTATATGTGTGAGACAAAGTAAAAATAAATGTTGAGGATACTGTGGAAATTGACAAAGGTGATTGAAGTTCGACTGACTTTCTAAGTTATTTTAATGGCTGCAGTAAATCTTCTAAAGAGCATTACTTTGCTTTTAGGTGTCAACCGTTCTCAGTGGGTTTTACCTGGATATTCCTAGTAGTGTTGATGAAAGAGAGGAACTGAAGCTTTGCTGGTGATGGAAGAGAAAGGTTGATGTTGGGGAGAATCTGGAATATTCTGTCACTCCCTTCTATTTCTTCCCATTCCCATGTGCTAGTTCATAATATTTTTTTAACCAGATAATTTAGTATAAATGATGGGGTAGGGGAATATGATGGCTCTCTGTGTTCACATGCAATGAGGGGACAGTTCTACAATACTATTTACATTGGGCTCCTCAGTAGTCAAAATAATTCAATTGCATCCTGACTGTGCCTGGTTCATCACATGTTCAAAAAGCAGAGAAAAAGTCCCATGTTCTCCACTGAACAACCAAAATGAAACTCAACACATGGAAAAACTACCTCAGGAGCAACAGGGAAAAAGAATCTCTTTACAGTTTCCAACTCTAAGTACAGTTCATACAGTGACTTTTTCTAAACTGCTTGTAAGGGCAATTTATGAGCTCCTGATTACTATAACACATTGTGCTTTTTAAAAAGAAAAGGTAATAGGAGTTTGGCTTCTCGTTGGTATGCCATTTTTTATAGATTATTATATTGTCTTCAAGCTGAGTTGAGCCTGAAATTAATAAAATTAGCCCCCTGCTCAGCTATACACATCTATTTTCCTTTCTCATTCATCTTTTCACTCTGCCCCTAAAGACAGACTTGGAAAGGAAGGAAACCTGTGTTCAGTGGTTGAACATTCATTGTTAGTTTCCAGACTTCTGTTCTAGAAGCCAGTATCAGTTGAATGTGAAAACAACTTGAGAAATCACAAGAGACCCTTCGCAGCTGAACAGCTTGTGTTTCCACAAATAGCACTTACATGTTCTGTTAAAAATGCTATAAAAACATATCTAGGATATCAGACAGACAAATGATCAGATAAAAACTGACCACAAAGGTTTGAATCAAGACAGGAAATCTCATACTGAGATATAAATGGGAAAGAGGAAATTTGGAATTCAATTTTGGGTCAATCAATAATAAAAGACAATATGCCAAATGAAACAAGATTCCAACTGCTCCCCGTTTTTGGTTAAATGTTGCACATAGATGGCTTTGTATCCTATTGGAGAGTCACTCTATTTTTCACACTTGAAGAAGAAAACTTAAGTCTGTCCACAGTTGGTTTTGATTCTATCTAGTAGATTCTGTTAACACAATTAGTTTCCTACTCAAAATATATATTGGTATCTCACGTATATAAAATGGAAGATGACCTAAGACTCCGATCCTACTTGACTTAAATGGGAATGTGAATACTCAGGACTTTGGGCTTCATGTATACCACGTAGGGCATTAATTCAGCCTACTCTGTGTTCTAAATCTCACCAAAACATACATATTTTCATCTTTTTCTTTTTTTAAAGAAAGAGGGGACAGAGAGAGAAAAAAAAAACAAAGAGAAGCAATCTTTAATTTTTCATGTGACTGTCATTCCTCAGATACTTTGCTGTGTACGCGGTGCTGGGGTTTGAACTCGTATTCTCGCACTTGCCAGGCAAGCGCTGTTACCGCTGAGTTGCCGCTCCAGCCTCTTTCATCTTCTTTTGAAAACCAGAAGATGTGGAGAAATTGCCACTAAATTCTCAAGTGATCACAAGTCCAAGTGCGTATAGGCCTACACCATTTAATGTGCCAGTCTCCCCCACTCCCCAGCACATAGTACTCAAGCTTTCCTCCCGGTATACAAGTACCTTCCTGGCCTGTAGATGTATGTGACTTTGGGATCCCGCCTTAGAAGCAGACATGTGTGTGTGTGAATCCTGCTATACACTCTCAGGTTTATATTATCTAGAGGTTTTAGGAAATGAGTATTCCCCTTAAGACTCAACATACTTAAATGACAGATTAAAAACTTCAGATTCTATGGGCGTTTACAACAACAATGAAACCTAAGATCCTTATGAAATCACTACATGTTACATATCACTTCTCAGGGTATGATATTAGCACTTGATTTATGATTTCATGTAGTCAAAGAGAATTCAGAGGAACCCTTAATTTGGTTCTCATGTATAACTATAAATTGTCAGTATCAGCATAACATCTGAATGATTACATACACAACGGTATTATTGTAATTTTGTGATCATTTTTGTACTCAGAACAATAAAAATAAATTGTTAGTTTTTATAGCCCTATTAGTGATAATCTGATTTATAGAACTTGAGATCAATACTGACAAGTTATGAATATGTATATTTAAGTCAACTGACTTATGGTTGTTAATGAGCATACAATTTATATGTTCATAATGTATTAAAATCTCTGTATCTGTATACACTTAAATCCCTCTTTCTCTATTTCTAAAGGCAAATATGTCATCTGTTCAACACTAAAGTCACAAATAATTTATGAGGCCATTATATAATATGTATGGGACACTGCAATATCATGAATATCTGTTCTAATTATTCTTGAAATCCTCCATCACATTAAGATTTGAGCTGAACCAGACGTATGAATAAGTAATAGTTGCTTGAGAAAAAAAAATAAAATGCTTCAGATTGAGATTGTCTTTTACTTCTTTATATAAAAAAACATGTGACTGAAATGTTATGACTCTCCTTATTCCTTTTTGTAATTATAGAAGATGAAATATATGAATATCTGACAAATGCCCAGTTCCCTTGAGTTATCTGAGACAAGCAGCACCCTTTTAAAATAAACAAAGGAACAAGAGAACCTTGTCTACTTTAATTGTGCCATCAAAAACAAACCAGAGGAAACTGACTGTCACAGAGCAATGGAAGTGTATCGTTTGTAACATAACTCAACTGTGGGCATCAGTCAACCATGGTTTCAGAAAAAAAGACACATAACCCAGGCATTTTAACAAAATGAGAAGCCCTTAGGAAGTTATGAAAATTTAAATGAGTTTTAAATTCATTTCAAAATTCACTTAAGTCACATACTTGAAGTGAGTATGTTTACATTTTTCTTAGTGGCCACTCAAATGATTTCCTTCTACTGGCTCCAGAATATTCTCATTATAGAGAATTATAATGCAGGGTCATTTAAAAAATAGATTTGTTTCTATACATATTTGTATGTATATGTGGTTGTCCTTTCCCATGTTAATGCCTTTGGGGGAGGGGAATCCAACATCAGATTTGGAATCAGTGGACCCACAGCTACCTCTGAATCCTACCACAGTATGCATCATGCAATTCCTGTACCTGCTAATCTATCTACTAATTGGGGCAGAAGTACAAGGCAGAAACCATTCCATTTTCATAAGATGCTGGGCCTCTGTCATCACCACCATAGTCCCGCTAAGGTGGGGAAAAAGACACTTCCTTTTTAATAGCAGAGGTTGTGGCAAGAGCCAAATGAGATAAACACTTGGTTTAAATGCCATATTTCTGAGGTCTATGAGGACAAAATGCCAGATAAGAAAACATTGTTAAAACTGAGTCAGAAAGTTATCTACTGAAGCAGAATATTTCTGGCTAAAGTTCAAGTTCTAGAATTAACAACATAGGATGTGACCAAGAAAAAGAGCTTTGATTTAGGCAAATCTAGCTCTGAGTCATAACACTACTGCTAACTTGACTGCATGATCTCAGACAAGTCCTTTAACCTCTCTGATGCTTTTTACTTAGTAGTATTGGGACAAGAGCACCTTCCTTGCAAGATAGTTCCAGACATTAAATGATAAAAATATGTTATGTTCCTAGACAATACTAAGACCAAAAGTGGTTTACTTTGTTTATTACACACACACACACACACACACACCCATAAATGTACTGAGTATCTTACTTCCCCTTTTCTATGCAAAAAAGGCTTATTTAAATAACAATTTCTCTTAAGTTTTTTTTTTGTAAAGAATACTTTTGTGATAATACTATATAAAGTCAATAATGTAGATATTATTTTGGATTATTTCCATTTCTCCCTTAAAATTGCAAAATATTTTGGTCAATTACACTGGAGAAGACTGTTGTGTGGTGTCCTGCCTCATTTTTTTAGACTGAAGGATTTATTCCCCCAGCTGCTGGGAAGGACATTGCCTGACTGCTCTCAGCTGTCAGCTTTCTGGAGGAATTGCCCCTTACCAACAGACAGTCACCATCCAGGGGCAGCCTGTGTCCAATGAGCTATACAGGCCAGGCACCTTTATTTCAGCTTGGTACAATGCTAAAAGGCCTTGAGAGCTTATATCAAAGCCCCACTTCTCTTCTGCTCATACTGGTTCCTTTCCTTCCTCGCACAGGTGTTGAATCCAAGAGCACTCCCTAACAAACTTCCTGCAAAGAATCTGTTTCCTGGAGAACCTAATGTACAGTCATGACAGGCCAGAGAAATCATCTGCCAAAACTTTCCAAGTTAACCGTGGTCTGGGCTCCCTGTGCCATCCCAACTAAGACACTTTTCATGACAGGTGGTTTATTTGCTTGCTCTACAGTTACAAATGGGGTAGTTTTTAAGTTAGCCTAATGATTGGCTTGACTTATCTGATCACTGAATTGAATGGTTAATCAAATTGTGCAGTAATTTTGACACTATAAAGGCAAAAACTTAGACATGGCACAGGAAGAAGGTTCATTGTTTAAATCATGGTCATTGTGCCTCTCAGGCTTCTTTATAAAGCTGCCCCTCCTCAACAACTATATTCCCCTAAAGGTGATACATTCCACTAAAACATCAGGTATTCTTTTTCTTTAAAATAAGGTTATGTGGTATCTTGGTCATCAAGAAAAAGGAAAGAGGGGGGAAATATTTAAATATGTATTAAAATTGCCTAAAAGTCTTTCTGCCACCCTTTCAACTGTGTTATTAAAAGTGAAAACACTTTGTCAAATGCATGTTAGAATATCACCTAGCCAAATCTATATGGATTTAAAAATCTCTCTGAAGATTTAATAGTATTTCTTGAAAACTACAGTTACTAAATCCATACCTATAGAGTCAAAATCACTTTTTCCCAAGGGACCATGACTGAAGGAATAATTCACAAATTACTGGACACTTTTCCAAAATTAGTGGTTTATTCATTTGTCCATTGGTAACAATAAACTTTTTCACATGCAATTTAAATTAATACACTTCAAAGTTACAATTTTCTAACAAGAAATTCTGTAATTTCTAACAGAATTGCTAAAAGAAATATTTTTTCTTTTAATATGAATCAACAGTTTCCTGATTTAGCTTTGTATTAAACTATTTTCTGTAATTCACTCTGACTTCCCACCTCAATTTGAGCACTTGATGTCCACTGGCTGAACCTGCACCTCCTTTATGCCTCAGTTCTCTGCAGCAACTCTCGAGTACAAATTATTCGGGTGTTAACCCTGATCAAAATCTGACTGCCAATTATTCTTTTAGGTAATAAGCAGATAAAATCTCAAAAACCCTCTTATTTTGTTGTTACCCACATCTGAAAGAGACAATGTAGTTTAATCATCAAGATTAAATCATCAAGATCCGAGCATGAACTCGGATCTCAGGTTTCAGGGTTCAAATCTCAGCTGAGCTGAGTGACTTGGCAAGTCGCTTTAGCACTTCTTAAGCTTTACTCTTTTTTCATTTTATAGTAGACATGTTAACCATTCCTACCTCACTGGGTTACTGTGAAGTAAGTCAACACATGTACAGCTGCGCAGAACAGTACCCGCAGGTGATGCTATGTGCTATGCAAGTTGTCGCTATGCCATGTCACTCCATTTTCATTTTCCTTGAGTGCCTCTTCTTAGAATCTGTCTGGGGAACTAAAACCCCTGTGCTATCTTTGCATGGTGTTGCATGACTAATCCTCTTGATTCATTTCTCTTCACAAGCTCAGTCTTCCATACTGATCTGCTCTTTCCGGAGGCCTTTATTTCTACCAGTACAAATTCCATTTCCCCAAATTCCTGATGACTCATTGTTATCTATCTGCAAACATCTCGGTCCACTGAGGCCTAACCATATTACCATCTAAAATGCAATTTACTGACATTGATAATAGATTGCCATTCATGGTTTTCAAGGCACATAAAATACAGGTCTGCTATGCTATACAATCTTAAGCTGTTTCGTTAATAGGTTATAGTTAGCTTTATCTTGGCTTAACTTGACAGAGTGACTACAGTGACCATGTCTCTCTACTAAACTGATTAAGGAGAAAGTCATGCTTTCAGTTCACCGAATTCCACAGAAGAGCTTACGAGCTTAAGGAAGTGGAAGGTAGGACAATTAGAATATAAGCTACAGTTTCAAATTAAATGTGAACTTGAATTTTAAAGAACCCACTGGGCTTCTGTAATTGAGGTATGATCTGTATGAACAAATATTATTTCTGCTTTATCTAATGCCATCAGCCACAGTATCAGCTCTGGTTTAAGCTTCTGAGATTCTATAGGGCTGTGTGAAGTAGAAAGGGCGGCATCCCGCTTTTATAATGGCTACTGTGTGTTGGCTATGCAAGGCAGGCTGTAGTAAAACCTCGGGGGAGTCAATAAACCGAGTAGATAGGACTTGGAAAACACCTAACCTACAAATAGGTTCTGTAATAATGTGACATTTTTATAGTCACATTTTTTAACCATAACAGCACTTGAATGGTACCCATTATAGTATTTCAATTTAGTCATTTATCTAAAAATGAGTTTTATCTTGGCTCATAAATAAACAGTGACATTTCAGCAATTTGAAAAGCTCAGCTTCACCTTTTGCTGTGAAGCTCATTTTACAATTACAGAAACACATGCGCTTTTGTGCCATGTTGCTTAATCTTTGATTTATGGCTCCTATCTTTGTACTAACCTTTTTTTGGTAAACTACACAAAGTTTGTACAAGCTCAGCTATTTCATTCTTATGTCTAATCTTAATGGGTTATTTTCTCTGTAGTGACCATGTCTTTCTTCCAAAGAGATTAGGGAGAAAGTATTCACCCTTTCAGTTCACCAAATACTATTCAGTGTCTTAGTGTGTTGTGTCTGAAACAAGCAATGTACTTCCCTAACAACCTAGCCAGCTCTAACAGAGAGCCCTTGCTTTTCTGTCCTCTGCTGCTCCTATAGCTAACATGCCTCACAACAAAGCCCTTAAGAGCAATTGCTGCCCGCTCTCCCCACTTCCAGCAGGCTCTTTCAGCCAGCAGGCTAAGGGAAAGAAAATTAAAAGGGTACATCAGAATCATTTCTCCACCACACTCATCCCACCTGCCTCTCAAGTGGCAATACTTGGCTATTTACAGTTACTCCCAACTTCTCCCACAGCCTGAATGCAGCTCTAGGTCTTGACACATAAATCAGTGATCACTGGAGATGTTTTTATGGCAGTGCACTTAATGCGAGGGAAATCTATGTCTTGCTCAAGGTCCAAGGAGATGAGATAAGTGTACGTTCTTACATCCTCCCTCACCTGTTTCCAGACATTACAGACTTGGCAGGTGTGCTGCAAGGTTTGTGTTCTGGGGTCACTGCCAATGACTTATTTCATTACAGATGTGGACTTTCTTCTCTACATTTCACTATGTCTGTCATTTTGGAAGGTGGGAGAAATGTACATTTACTCCACCATTTTTAAAAAGAAGTCATTATAAAAATTTTGTAAAAATATAAAATTATGTGGAAAATTGAACACTGGGGAGTTAAAAATTTTAGGACACAAAATTATCTATCTAGGATGATGCATAATTAAGACACACAAAGGGTGAAAACACAATTATTATCTCATAGTTGGAGAATGATTTTCAGTTTTTCTATTGATATATCTTTGCATTTTTCAAGTTTCGTTTTGTGCTTTAAATGAACAAGCATTACATTAAAATCATGAAACAATTTTTACAAAAACACATGCATGTGGTAACAACCTATTTAGGACACTGTACTAAGTACTGGCCTATACCAGTACACTTAAATCATTCAATAAACATTTACTGAATTTCTACCATGCTGCAAGGATCACAGTAGGTCTCATGAATATTCAGTAAACAAAGGAAAGTATTGCATTTATTAATTAATATTATTTGAGGAAGATAATAAACAAAGAAACATAGGATATACTACACTGGATTAAATGCTATGACAGAAAAATAATACAGGGTAAAGAAACAGAATGACAGGAGCTTGATAGGAGACACTAGATTTCTTGAGTTTCTGTCAAAGAAACCAAGGAAGTCAGAAAAGCTAAAAAAGTAGACAGAAGAGCCTCACTAGGTTAATACTATGGGTGCTTATTGTCCATTCATTGTTTAGTATCTCTTAGGCGTTACTATGGTCTGAATGTTTGGGTCCCTACCTCCTGATTCATATGGTGAAACCTCACCATCAATGTGGTGGTATTAGGAGGTGTGGGCCTTTTGGAGGTGATTAGGGCATGAAGGATTAATGTCCTTATAAAAGAGGCTCTAGAGAGCTGCCTTGTTCCCTTCCATCATATGAAGACATAGTGGAAAGGTGCCATCTATGAACCAGAATGTGGGTCCTCACTGAATCTGCTGGTGACTCGATCATGGATTTCCCAGTCTTTTGAAGTGTGAGAAATAAATTTCCATTATTTATATCTACCCAGTTTATTTTATTATAGCAGCCTGAACAAACTAAGGCTTTCTGATTCCAGGACCTGTACTTTTTTTTTTTTCAGGACCTATACTTTTAACCGTTACTCTCTGCTAACAATTGACAAATAAAATCACTAAGCTTATGATTACTCCAATAGAAAAATTTTCATTTTCATGAAGAGTCATAAAGTACATGGCATATGAATCCATTTACTTGAATGGCTTTGAACTTATTTAATAATTTTACATGTGCCTTTGTAATTTTAAATATCTATGATTAAAATTCATGTCATTTTGCCCTCTCATGGTATACATGCTTTTGTCTTTTTGAGCTCTTGCTATATAAGCTACTTCTGTACTGGTACCAGTCAGTTGCTCCTCTAATTCTAATAAGTTTGTCATGCCAAAGTTATTAAGATGCTTAAGTTAAAATAAATTCATCAGAGAGATCTAAGGAACATATGCTGGGTTCTCTATTCATCCATCCATCCATCCATCCATCCATTCATTTATACAGTCTCACTTGGAATATTTATAATACATTATCTCCATTTGATTTCTTTTGCCTATACCACAGTATAAATCTCTTTCAAATTCTCACTTGTTTTGCTGAAATGCTACCTTTATTGGAATCCCTAAACCATTCCTCATGTCCAATCTTCAAATATTTTACCAGATTACTTTATGACAGCATACCTTGATTTTGTTTTTCTTCTTTTTTTCTTTTAAAGGAGAGAGAGGGACAGAGAGAGAGAGAGAGAGAGAGAGAGAAAGAGTGAGAGAGGAGGAAGAGGGGAGAGAGAGAGAGAGAGAGAATCAATTTTATTTAGCTTTTCATGTGGCTTTCGTTGCTCCAACACTTTGTTGTGTTGTGCTGGAGTCTGAACCTGTGTCCTCGTGCATGTCAGATTAGTGCCGTAACCGCTGAGCCACAGCTCCAGTCCCATAGTTTTTCTTCTTTAAAGGAGATAATATATATAAATAAATTAACACCTTGCTTAGTCTATAATAAATACTTAGTAAATACTAGTATTTTTGCCATAGCTATGTGCCAGACATGAGGCTAAGCAGGGAACATGACAGATATAAATGGAACATGATGTCTGGCACACACAGCCTGTGGTCTAGTGGAGACAAAGAAAAGCAAATAATCTATGACCACACAGAGGGACTGGGTGGAGGCAGAGGTCAGGAGAAATGAGTGGACAGGTCAAGAAGGCAAGGATCTGGAAGAGAGAAAATGCCCAGACACTAAGCAACTTAGCAAATTTCAGGGAGCTTCATGTTATTCAATATTTGGAGAAGGGTAAAAGATTAGACTTGGGGCCCATGAAACTGAGAGGTGGGCAGGGCCAAAATCATAAGGGCTTATATGTTATGCTGAGGATTTTTGATGTTATCCTAAAGCCAATGATGACTTATTAAAAATTTACTAGCAAAATCATAGATAAAAATCAATTCTAGAAATGGTACAGGAACAGGTAAGTACTAGAATCAAGGTAAGAGGTTGTTGCAGTAATCAAAGGGGGAAATGATGACAACTAAATAAAGGCACCAGAAATAGGAGTGGAAAGGAGAAAATGATGTTGAGAGTAATTTTAAAAATTAATAAGTTAAGCCCTGTTGAGTCTGTGGGTGCTGAGGTACATAAGGGGTGGGGATCAAGGGAAGGGAATGTTATAATTTTCTTAAAAAACTGGGGCCATTTACTAAATTAGGAAGTTGGGATAGAGCCAAGTTTTTGAAGGAAAAATGATGAATTTACATTGGATATAGACTTCATACGAGCAGATAAATTATAAAATGCTGATGTGGCCAGGATACAAAGAGGATCTCTGGCCCAAAACTAGAGACAACACTCTGGAAATCACCAACAGAGGTGATAGGATAAGCCTTGAGAGTAGATGACAAGTTCCATGTAGAATTATTAATACTGTTAATTGAAAAATATATGTAAAGTGTCTTTTTCCACAGTGAGAAATGAATTAAAATTTGACTCCAGTCATCCTATTTACTTCATCTCTTGCTACTCCATACCATATATCTTATTGTAAAGTTACATCGAAATACAATTTCTCAAGGTCTATTGGGTTCCAGTTCTCTCCCCTGAATTTCCTGCTTCTGAGCATTCACTTGGTCCTTAACTCTAAATCAAATGCTACTTTTTCCAGGAAGCCTTTGGGAATCTGACCATCTTTCTCTCCATTTTCAGGAGAGCTCATTGCTCGCTCCCTCCTCCATTTATCTCTTGGGGTCCATGCCCCTCCTATTGAAATACACTTGTCCTTCTCCACCACATAGAGAGTTCCTAGAAGAAAAAGATTGCATCCACACAAGGAAAGGTGCCAAAGCATTTTAACAGAACTGGGTAAAGTGATGTGTCCTCCACTCTACATACGATCAATTCTACCTTAAAGAGTGTGAAAGGTGGTCAACTCTCATGTATAAACCCAGCAAAGCTATAATAACACAACCTAGGGCTTCATAGAGATGTATCGGGAAGGAGGGAGGCAGGAGGAGGGGTAAGGGTGGGAAATTAGGGTGGGCTCTAGGGGGTAAATCTAATTTTAAGAATATATACATATCATATTGTTTCATTGGAAGCATTTTTGATTGTACAACAACTAAATTTCTTAATAAAAAAATGAGGGGGGAAAAAAAGGACCCATGACCACTAATTGGCAAGCAGCCACAGAAAGTTCTTGGGTATAATGTGATATCTGGAGTATTATCCATGAAGATTTTATTTTATTCCCATACTACTAGACTCAAATCAACACAATGGATGTGAAGATATATAATCATTTAGATGAATAACTACCACAATAAACCAATTCTTCTCAATGAAAATGTGACTATATTTCATTCATGGCAAAAAATAAGAGGAGATGAAATCTTAACAGAAGTAGAGGATTGGACAAATACGTAGGAGATTTCATTAGGATAAACTGGAAGATCATTATGGCATTTGATGTAACATCTCCTTTAGAAATGAAAGTTCAAAGATAATAGTTGATAGAGTTTATGTGTGTTCAGTATCCAACATATGAAAACATATTATTTACAAGTCAGAAAGAAATAACCCTACCTGAGATTGACCCAAAGAAAATGCTAGTGAAAAAAGAGATCCAAATGTTCAAATGAAAATAATTCCTTCTAGAATCATCAGCTCCTCTAGCAATAGGGTATTTATTTTTGCCTATTCAGCTCCCTTCTCAAAAGAGACAACATAAATCTTTATTTTGACTGACATTAAAAGACCTTTTAAATTGCTATTTCTCCCTTGACTCTACTTAATTGTAGAAAAGAATCATTTCTGAAATTTCCTTCCCCTACTCTAGATTGCTAGAGACTACTTGGACAATTTTTCCAAGACACTAAAAGATACATCTATATATGTTTTGAAATGTTAATAACTATGGCAAATTTATTATCTAATGGAAAGAAGTTGTATTATACTCTATTTTAAACTGGCTACTACTTCAAGAAAATTTGTTAGTTTTTAATTCTTGACAAACAGTTTACCGCCTTTAGTGTAAGTTATGCATGAGATGTTGTACCCATTATCACAAAGTGAACTATTTTATGTGACTCAAGAATGAGAACTCTAGGGGCTGGTGCGGTGGTTCAGCAGTTATGGCGTTTGCCCAGCATGCGTAAGTACATGAGTTCAAACCCCAGCACCATACGCAACAAAATCTCAAAGCAATGAAAGCCACATGAAAAACTAAATAAAATTAATTCATTCTCTCTCTCTCTGTCCCTCTTTTAAAAAAAAAAAGAATAAGAACTCTAAGACAGAAGTCAGAAAAATATATGCAAGTAGAAAATCTACTATACAAATGAGAATGCTGGTCTCCTACTCTACGTGGATTGCATATAACCAGATCTAGTCCCAGGAGCCTATAAGAAATTCAGAGGATACAATGTGAAACGCTTAGTCCCAGTCCCTAGAGTAATTAAGTTGAAGATACTGAGTTGTCCCTGATTCAGCCTCACAATTACTTAGAGGTCATAAGCTGGAATTTTTACTTTAGGCATACCATTATCTCAAGAAAGTTATGTTTTAATTTACTAAATATTTTGAAGTTGCAAGTTTATTTTTCAGACATGTTGTGACTGTGTATCCTGTGATAAGAGCAGCAAAAATGAAAATTCCTAATTTACTCTTCCGTTCTGCAAGCTGGAACACTTTGTGACCCTACCCCTTGATCTCTCTGGTTTACTTTTACCATTTTTAGCATTTGCAAGATAACAGTGTTTTACTCTCACCTTTAAAAACTTTAAAGTATGCAATAACAATATTGCAAACCCAATACTTTGCTTTAAAAAAAAAAAGAATGAAAAAACTGAGCAGGGGTTGTAGCTCAATGGGACAACTCTCCTAGCATGCACAGAGCCCTGGATTTAATACCCAGCATGAAAAAAAAATGCTAATGATGATAAGACATTCATGTGCCACACAATAATGTTTCTGTCAGTGACAAACTATACATGTGCAGTGGTCCCACAACATCATATTGCGTATCTCACCACCTCAGTTTGTATTAAGTACATTCTATGATGTTCATACAAGGATGAAATTACCAATGATGCATTTCTTAGTATGTGTCCCAACATTAAGAGACAGGAATCTGTATTTAACGTTGTTGAATGCATACTATGAGCCAATCATTGTACTAATTATACCTAAACCATCTCATTTTTACAATGATTTTTGAGACAAGTAATTGCTTGTATCAGTCAGGTTCCTGACAGGACACAGGTAACACACTCGAATGAAGACTGTTTATTTAAAAAAGACTATTTGCAAATACAGGCAGCAAGATTTGAAGAAACTACAACAGACAATGCAGGACGCTGAGCTACTAAGACTTAGACAGTGCAGGACCCTGAATAGTTATCAGCCTGAAGTGTGTGGAGGAAGGCAGTCACCAGAATCAGAGAGCAGCGTAGGGGTTTGGTTGGCCTACAATAGGGGGGGATGGCCTGAAAAGCAGGAGTCCAGGGAGTAAATAGATCAAACTCTCTCTCCTTACTTGTTTGCTAATCTGGCTTTGATAACTCCCACTGGTCAAAACCCAACCAGAAGCCAGAGAACAAAGGAGCCTATTAATTCATCTCATAAATCTAGCAAGCGTCTTAGCACAGAGAGCAGGTGGAGAAAGATCAAGTGAATCTGTTATCCACTGATACCATTTTATCCTAAAGGGTAAAATTTACCTTGAACAATTGAGTTGATCAATAAATATTTGTTAATAAATAAACCATGCCAAAATACTGATAGGTTCAATCAGCCATACCAAGTCACACACACAAGAAGCAGTTGAGTCAGGCCTTGCTCTGTGGGTCAAGCCCATGCTCAGAACTAGTGCATACCTCTGCCTCCTCTCCACCCTCCTTACCCCATGCCATTCATATGCTCTTGGGCATTTTGGGAGATACTGAAAATGGTTGCACTTAAGAAGCTTGTAATCTGTGTGACAGTTTTTATGATTTTACTTTTCCACCTCATTATTGTTAAAGCTTCAAATTTTCTCATAGCATTAAAAATTCTATAAAAGCAAGCCTAAACCTCTTACAGTTCCATCAGGTGCCCCAACTAGTGACTAAGCAGTGAAACTTTCCCTCACTTGGCATTTTGCCTACATGTTTGACAGCACCTTGATTCAGGTGGTCTGACTCGAAATAATACAGGCAATGTGCTATCAAGAGACGTCCCTAAACTTAATTAACTGCAGTGGAGTAAACCTTAGGTCTTAGATTATGAACATATTTACTTTGCAATTCATACTGAAGACTCATTTACTGTCAACATATATTGATCACATAAAACCGATCAGACACTGTGCTAGATACTTGTACAGATAGAGAAAATAATTCTTCTCAAAATTAACAACTCACTTTCTATAAGAACACCTTAATCATCCAGAGGATACTGAAAAGTGTGCTCATTCCAAAACAGGCCATGAGCACACATCCTAGAGTACAGTCTTGTTCTTGCTCCTTCCCTAATTTTATTCATGTTGTTGAGCTTGGATTTAGGATATGATACTTTCATAAGCACAAGTCATTCTAACCTTGTTTTTTGAGGCAATCAAGTACTCTGCTAGTTTTTCATCTCTTCAAAAGAACCCCTGCTCTGAAATACCAGCCCCTTTGCACAAGGGATCGCCTCCAATAGAGATCAAATAGGAATTTGCCCCTGTAGGTTTTTTCTTAGTTCTGCTTTTGAGCTTGGGGAGGACACTCTTTCATGCCTGATCTGGACTGAAATAGCACATAGCGATCTTTTGTCTCAGGGACACGGCAAGTGAGCTGGCATTGCTCCTCCCTTTTATGCTGTGCAAGCATCAGCTTTGCATTTAAAAGAAAAATCATTGTACACTGCATCATGCAGTGAGGTTTACCAAAGGAGGGCAGAAAGAAAGAAAAGAAAGGCAGAGTTAACTTCTTACATGCAAATTTTAATGATTTTGGAAAACTGTCAACCTGAACCAAATTTCTGTACTAATTTGATAGTTTCCCACTAAGGCAGGAATGCAAAACCATCAATTAGGTTCATGATAATTAGATTTGAAACAGCTATCCATTTTCTTGACAATTTTAACAAAAGGAAAAATTCACTAAAAAACTAATATGATGCTTATTTCATGCAGGAGCTCTAGGTAAAAAATCACTCTTAAATATCCTCAAGATGTTTATTTCGGTACACACAATTATACATCCTTTGCAAAAAAACTTTAAGTGCACAGGACTCCTGCTGCACAAAATACATCTACATACATTACAAAAGAGCAGCAGTGATCAAGTCCCTTACTGGGAGAAGCTTACATCCTTCTCACCAAATCAAGTTGTAATTTTCGAAGAGCTCCACTATATTTCCTAGCAACAGGAGTAAACATTGTACTACATCCAGTGCTGAAGATTTGTAACCATGTTAATCTGTGAGTACTCAACATAATTAAAGATTAGACTTCTCAATTGTATTTTTTGTGCAAAACAGTACTGCTAAATTATGATTATCAGTGGCTAAGTGTGCTTACATCTGCAGAACTCAGGGAATGAAAATGAATCATTTATTTCCATCTTGATATGACTGCTCTTCTCAGAGGCGCTATTTGCCGAGTTCATGGGCCTTGGAGTTCATTGGAATTCTATGGTTAAAACACAGCTTGGAGACCTCATTTATGAAAATTCCTTTAAACCTTTCACCACTTTGACAAATCCAGTCCAAGTTCACTGAGCCAATTCAAAAGTAGCTTTCAGCCTTTTTATAGGTTTTCAATTACACCAACAGAGCACACTAGAGCCGTCATGTTTGAAGAAGGATATTTTAGTTGTGGATACATGAGTTCTTTTTTTTTTTTTTATTAAAGAGAGAGGGTCAGTAAAGAGAGATAGACAGAGATAGACAGAATCAACTTTATTTTTTTTCATGTGGCCTTCGTTGCTCAGACACTTTGTTGTGTACGTGGTGCTGGGGTTCGAACTCGCGTACTCACACACGCCAGGCAAATGCCATAACTGCTGAGCCACCACTCCAGCCCACATGAGTTCTTTTTCAAGAGACCCAAAGGAAAGCAGTATTCCCAAAATGGGGGCAAACATATGCAAAGCTTTGTTTATCTTGAACCATCCTTGTCTTACTAAAGACAAGATTATCTAACTACTTAAACACAATTAGTATTTAATTATTTATTATATGATATATGCTATGATTTTTCTAGCTTTTCATAATTTCCTTTCAAGAATACTGGCAAGCTACTCACCTCAAACTATTCCAGATAGTTTTTTGAGGAATTGTTCAAAACATTTTCTAACTTCACTCATCCCCCTAATACATAGCAGCAGGATTTTCTTTTCCTGTATGAACTCAGAAACAAGATCCTGAGCAGGTCAATGAGCTCTCCAGGTTGCAACTGGTAATCAATGGTAAGACTGAGGTTAGGCCCAGTTCCGCTTTTCATTCCATGCCCTCTTTACGTGGGCTAGGTAATGATTCTCTTTTCCCTTTTTGGGATATGTGTATGACATAATAGCTTAAACACTTTTTTCTGTTTTCAAACCTTGAATTTATTTGAATATGTAGGTAGTGTTATTTTATGGGAGTACCAGTCTTTTAGATTTGTTTGTATGAATTAATTTCAAGTGACACTTATCATCCGGGTAAAGCAGACAACCCAAAACATACATGTTAGTTGTTTAGAAGCACGTGCAAAATTTAAATACTGTATGTGCAAAGTCAAATTTGTTCAGGATTTAACTCTATTCTTCTTTCAAGGGAAGGAGTAATGACTCTAAAATGACTGGAAACATCCAGAAAGCTCATCAAGATGGCTCCAACAGCTCCCCAATGATGCTTGATCCCTGTGTGGTTCATCCTATATGTCAGTTGGCCCTGCTGTGCACACCTCCTGTAGAGACAGCAGCAGAGGTTGGAACTGGGTGCAGAGACAGAGGAGTTTGCCTGTGTGCTCAGAGTCCAAGCCTGTGGTCCACTATGGAGGCCAGTCACCACATGTGGCCACTGAACTTTGAAAGTGGGGCTAGTCTGAGGTAAGTATACAATAAACTTTAAAGATTTCATATGAAAAAAAATGAACGTAAGGTATCGGATTAATGATGTTTTCTATTGATTATATGTGGACAAGCTAATATTTTGGGTATTCTGGATTAGATAAAACCATAATTATTAAACTTAGTGTCACTTTTTCTTTTATTTATAGTGTGCTTACTGAAAAATGTGAAAGTACCTAGATGGCTCATATCAGCAAAGTCTAACACATTTCTGTTGGTCAGTGCTGGATCTAAATAAGTTACACAACACTTGGGAAGAAAACCTGGGGAAGCTACCAGAAAGGCTGCCGCAGGGGCAGATGGGTGAGTGGGGAGAAGTTAACTATGGAATGAGGAAGAAAATACACGTGGGAACCCACCAGGGGCTACAAAGAGGAAGTAGCGACTGGCTGTATATTTGCTTTCTGAGCAGGGTTCGTCTGCTGAATTCATTTGTAGCAAAGAGAGTCCAGAACATAAAGACCATGATAATAACATCTTGAGTAAATTAGAAGCAGCTTGTGGTTTATAGTGAGCAATGCTTTACTGGGGACCAGACCAACTAGTTAGCCCTGTCTTCACCCCATCTGTGGTTAAGTCATTTAGTCACTCTTGCTTCCTCATCTGCAATGGGCAGACTGAGATTAACTGCTCTGCCTGTCTGTCCCCCTGATTCTGTCAACCAGGGAACAGAAAAACTCTAAAACATCCTGGGGGAAGGAAGGACTAGAAAAGTTGCCATGGTTTGTAACAGAAGTTCTAAAACTGCAGAGAATGTAAATTTGAGTAAGATAAATTATTTATACTTCCTTTTTCATAAAACTTATCATTCTTTATTTAAATTATTTATAAGCCCATTTCCTGGCAAGACATAAGGTAGAAGTAAGTTCCACTAGCTCAGGATTCACATCCGTCTGCTCACTGCTATGACAGTAGCTCGTAGTACAATAGCCTCCAAAGAATATCCACGGAAGGGGTTACACAGAATTTGCAGTCATTTTTGCTGCTGAGTATCTACTCAGTTAAAATTTTCAGGGGAGAAAACTACACCTACCAATGTAGTAGCCAGCAGTGCAGTCTCTAATGATGTCACCTGCTCTGTGTGTGAGACAGTCATGACAGGTGAAGGAGCAGAGTGAACTGAGACCTTCCCAGCCCTCTGGTGCTGACTGCTCTCGAACTGGAGACGTACCAGGGACTCTTGCTGAAGAAGCAGCCACTTAACCTATTTTCAACAGGATGTTGAAGAATGAAGGAGGTCAGACTAGTAAACTCATCCTCCATAGCTTAAACTGGGCTCATGATGCATGTCTTAGAGGGTTGGCTAGCTACGACATACTGTTCAAAAAGGGATGGCAAGTGTTCAATACTCAATAAGTAGCCATATACGATACACAGTAAACACCCAACAATGTTTTCCTTTTTCTGTTTTAAACTGGGTTTAAAACCTGGAGTCCGTGGAGTACCAGGAAATCCAAAGACAGAATTCAAAAGATCTTTGAAATCCCAGAAATTAAACATAAAGTGGTGTGCATATATGTGTTTGTGTGCATGCACACACACATCTTTTCTTCTCCAAGGAAAGAATCCAAACCTTCCATCGGAACCTTGAAAGGCTCTCATGCTGGAAACAGGTTAAGAACCATTGAGCTTCTGTGGCTTTCAAAGTGTTTGTTTCCCTTTATGAAGTAAGTCTGAACGACTCTCAAAACCAAGCTTTTTATTTGCCTGCTCAAGAGGCCTGCATTTTATATACAGCAATACAAGCTCCCTAAGAGGTTCATTATCTGGAGGCAGCAGGGTTACAAGAATATGACTAGCATTGCTAAGGTTGAAATTCATCTTAATTTCTGTATACTATAGTACAGAAGTCCTTGCCTCTTTACAACTTTTCCTTTGTCTTTCTGTCATAATTGATGGCCAAGAGAGGCCATTAGAGTGTTTTACTCTCGAGGCAGTAGTCACTTCATCTTAGAATATCAACAACAATGAACATCATTCTAGGAGAGCCCAAAGCTTGATTCTACTCCTCAGCAACCCAGATGAATGTCTGGCAGCACGGCAGTCTCCAGGAAAGAGAGCTGAGTATCAAGCAAGCTACCTCAACTCTCTAAATCTCAGTTTCCTCTTATATTAAAAAAAAAAGATGAGGGGGATTCTAAGATGGTGAGCTGCAGGAAGGCTGCTTCTTTTTTGGCTCTATGACCGGATGAAAAAACTTCAGGACAACTCTATTGCTGCACCAAAAGTTTAGGGGAAAACCATCACCAGAACACAGCACTAGTTAGGGGAGATTTTTGGAGGATCAGAGATTTGGGTGCAGCAAATGGGATTGTATCCATCCCAGCTGGGACACAGCAGCTGTGACCACCATTGTTCCCAACTAGCAAGGAAACGGGGAGGAGCTGAACCATAACCTGTGATCTGATCTGCCACAGAGAAGCTGAGTTCTAAAAGGAACTGTGCATTGGGTTTAACTAGAGATACCACTGCTGCACCTCCACTGAGTATGCAGAGAACAGTGTCTCGCACCTTCCCGCAAAGGAGAGAATCAGGAGTCTTTCTGAACAGACTGTCAGGCAGGAGTGAGTCACCATTTCAGAGCAGGTTACTCCACAATTGCACCCACCAGGAGCCAGCCATGGTTCAGAGGCTGAACCTGGAAAAGGAGGTGTGGGACAGGCCCAGTCTTCTTAGCTCAGAGGGATTTGGGTTAGCGGAGTGCAGGGGAGCCTTGCTCAGCCCTATCCACCCTGATCCCTAATCTAACCCCCAGCCAGAAGGCTCACCATATGATTAGCTAAGGTGGGTCAGGGGCACTAAAGAGACCACAGTCTGAGCTCAGAAAACCTGGTAGGACTGTGAGTATAGCCAGCAGAGGGAGCATAGATCTGCATTCAATCCCCTGCCCTAATATCTGGAAGCCTCCTGAATTTCATTCAGCTCCCCAAGGAAGGCTGGCAAAGGCCAGAACTAGAGTCCGTGTTAGTCTGATCTCTTCAGGGAAGTCTCCAATCAGAAAGCCCAGGAGACTGAGCTAAACACCCAGTCCTCTACTTGAGATCACATAATTCCAAACTGAGAGACCCTACTAACAAAACTCAGGACAGTGAACATCTGCTCCCAATGTGTAGAGACAACCTCAGTGAACATAGTTCCAATTTTTCATTAAGAATCTTTGATGTTTTTTTCTGTTTTTGACATGTATTTGTGAGCCATGTGGAGAAGCTGATTGGTTCATGGACATATAAACATACTAGCTGTTTTATTTTTTGTTTTGTTTTTGTTTGTTTTGTCTTTGTCAGATTTTGAGGGTTTTTTTTTAAGTTTTTTTCCTGCTTTGTTTTCTTTGTTTCCCTTTCTTTCTTTTCTCTATACTCTCATCATTCCTGAGCATTTTCTTCAATGTATATATTTATCCTTGTCCGCCTGCTGAGGGTTTGGATTTTGATCAGCACATTTAGTATTTGAATTGTAGTGTGCCCCAATTGCAAAGTTTCCCTCTACTTGCTTCTACCCTTTCTTATGGTATCACCCAAATTCTTTTTATTAATATCTCTTTTACCCTTCCTCTACCTTGGTACCTCTGTCTCTTCTCCCCATTTTTTGTTGTTGTTGTTTTTTATTTGCTTTTTAAAAAAATTTTGTTTGTTTTTCTCCAGCAAATCCTTCACCTCCTCTACTTTCTCACTGTTCACACTCAGATATTACAACCTCCTCTTACATTTCCTCCTCTCTCAAGCTTCTAATTAGTTTATATCATTTGATCCCCCCATCATTAATGTTGCATAACCATTACTGCTGTGAATGCCAAACTCAATAACTATTGTATGCTTTGAAGCCTGACATAGGTGAATGCTGAATACTATTGTCACCAAAAGTAATGGCTAATACTACCATTTGCTTTACAGCTGAAATTTAACATTGTAATAGATATGGTCAGTACTAAACAATCAGTTTAATACCATTTATTGTATGCATCGGTTGTTATATTTTGATCTCCTATTTACTCATGAGGAGCTGGAAATCTTAAGGGACACTAACACTTCATAGGCTAGGGATTTGGCTTCTGAGTAAGCTCAAGCCCTCAGATAACAAAAAAGAAAAAACTCACAGAACATGAACAGAATTTTCAAAATGTCTGGGAGAAAATAAGAAGAAACAATTTTCCCATATAAAAATAGAGTCAGATATGTTCATCCAGGAAGCTTATCGGACACCCAACAGGCCTAATCAAATGAGAAGTTCACTGAGACACATCATATTCAAAATGTACAACAGAGAAATCTAGGAAAGAATATTAAAAGCTGCAAGGGAGATATGCCAAATCACATTCAGAGGCAAACCAATAAGGGTCACCTCTGACTTTTCAGCTCAGACTCTAAAAGGAAGATGATCATGGAAGGAGATCTTTCAACATCTGAATGACCACAACATGCAGCCAAGAATACCATACCCAGCACAACTCAGCTTCAAATTTGATGGGGAAATAAGAACTTTTCCTGGTAAGATCAAACTTGCAGCATTTGTGAACAGAAAACCAAGATTACAAAGAATCCTCAAAGATAAACTCCAGATAGAAGAACAAGCAAACACTCCTGAAAACTTACATAAGATATTCAATAAAGGTACGTACTATCAATGGACAACCAAGACAGCACAGAACTTACTAATAAAATACAATGACTACAAAAAAAAGGATAATAGATAATAACACTTCCTTCCTAGAGCTACTGTGAGAATTAAATAAGAAAGTAACTGTAAGGTATCTTGTGAGCACCCAACACACAGTATCACCTAAACATTAACTACTAAGTCTCCTCTTTGATGTTAGGAAGGAAAAATGATTCCTCATCTGGTCTCTAAATCAGCTTTGAACGTACAGATTTACTTTGGGCTTCTGACATTTTTCAGACTCTTTCTTAAGGTAGTTGTTAGTGATCAATTTAAAAACAATTGTAAAAACACTTGGGAAAACCACTGAAAAACTGAGCAGCAACTTCTAAGAGATCGTGCCTTCACGTCCAATATTCTAAGATGCAAATGTGAAAATCAAGTTAAAGGAAACAGAATAAACCTAGAATGAAAATCACCTGGAAAACCTAGAAATTAATGATTCAACACATACTTTTCATTTAAATGTTATTGAGCATATTGGTGTGAGAAGTACTATACTAAGTATAGAGATATGAAAAGACTAGAAAGTACATTCCTCTTTTTGTCCATTTGTCTAGCACAAGACAGACATATGTATCCAAGACTGTACCTCAGGTAAGATGTGAGGTAGGAGATGGGGGTTCAGCAAAGATTGGAGTTGAGCCTGGATTAATAAGATGATTAAAGGTTTAAGAAATGAGAACCAATATCCCACTTAAACAGCAGCACAAGCAAAAGCATGAAGATGAGGCAGAATAATTAGCATGGGCAGAATGCGGGCAACTAGCAGAAACCTCTGCTGAACATAGCCTATCTGTTATACCCTGAGAAGGCAGAACCGACACCATGCAAAACCTTGGGACTCATTATCAGCAGCTTGGACTTTCCCCTAGAGCTATGACAAGGTTTTGAATGGTTCTTAGCAGAGAGTTACAGTATTTGGTTTTATAAACCTGTTTAAAAAGAGCACTCTCTGCCAGTGGGAGACTAGAAGGCAAGGCTGGGGGTATTCTTAAAGGTGTCCAATGAAAAGAGTATAAACTAAAGGAGAAAGAAGAAATACTATGAAGAAAGACAGAAGGCCTTGCTGACTAGTTAGGTGGAGGAAAGAAGAGGTCACATTAAGATCATTCTCAGGTTTCTGACTTGGGGGTGTAGAGAGGACATGTCCTTTAGGGAAGACAGGTGTAAAACGAGATATCTACTGTTTCTACTTGCACTTCACTCACTCTTTGAAAAATTTCTTTTAAAAAGAAAATCTTTGCCAGGTGCAGTGGCTCATACCTGTGATCTCAGGACCTAAGGAGGCTGAGACAGGAGGATCATAAATTCAAGGCCAGCCTTAGCAACTTAGTGAGACCCTAAGCAACTTAGACCCTATCTCAAACTAAAAATAAAAAAGGGTATTTCTTGGCATGTGTGATGCTATGAGTTAGATTCCCAGCATCACAAAGAGAGAAATGGGGAGAACAACAATAAAAATTCTTTCCTACTCTCAGGTCATAGGGTTTAGGAAGTTTCTACTGACCACTCTTCCATTCACCTCCTCTATCCTCAAATCCCTATTCATTCATATCTCCTACCCCTTCCAAGAGACTCCAGGACTGAACACGTAAATAAGCTGAGCCAAGTGGTATGGTCTAGATTTTGGCAATAGAAACAGGCTCAGGCTTGTGCATGGGATCACAGTGGTTCAATTACATTAAATCCTGAATTTTTCTCTTTTCCTGCAGGAGTTAAGGTTAAAGTTGCTGATGGCCACTCTGCCACCACAAAGAAGTGAGGAAATCAGAATTGGACCTGTTGTGAACTTTTCCTTTACAGAAACCAGACTTTGCCCTCCCTACTTGAGTAAGAATAAACTGAGTTTCTGTCACAACGAAGGGTCCCAAATGCAAAAAAAAAAGACAAGTTTATTTTTATGAGTGGCAGCTTCTTAAAAACCTACGTTACAATGACAAGAGTGCCTTGAAACATTTAAATCTACAAAAGGCACTTAGGGATTTTATAGCAAACTCTACCCTGAATAATGAAAAACCAGACCAGACTGTTTTAGAAAATGTTACTGCACCAGATAATGGCACATTCACTCATTCAATTAACATTTATTGAGTATCTTCAGGGTTCTTAGCTTGTGCAATAAAAACTATAAAATTGTATGCTTGGGTTTGAGTTGGTCCATCTAAGGGCCTCGTATAAAGAGCAGCTGTGTATGCTGTTCAGACTAACTGTGTGAAGTCACAGAGGCCAGGTGTTTCTGTCTGGCCCAACAGCTGTATTTGGTGGTAAGGACACCACCTGAATTTCAGTCTGGCTGTCTATAAAATGAGACTGATGAAGCAGCAACTCACATGAGCCCATAGGTGAAAGACAGAGCAGAACATATTTAGAATTCCTCTCCCCTCTACAAAAATGTCCACTAACATTTATGGAGGAGCCTGGATGAGGCATCATGCCAGGCCATTTTTCTTTCTTTGCTTTCCATGAGAAAATCACACTATTTGCAAGGGCTTAATTGTTAACAATGCACCTACATCTCAAAATAAATATGCCTAACTGGTTGCTTCTCACCTTGTCTACTTTCTTGTGACTAGGTCCAAATAAATCTCAAGTGTCCATTTTTGGTGAGCTTTTCCTGGTTCTGCCATAATGTGTCCTTTCCCACTTTTGACAGCAGCACTCCAATGCTCCAGTGTCCTTTGACACTAACTCCCCATTGTGTGCCATCTTGGTGGGGCCATCAGTCCATGTGTCTGACTTAGGAGTATGCATGCCCCTCAAACTAAGTCAAAGGTGTATTCCTAACTAGATTGCTGATTCCAGGTGCTGAACACTCCAAGGCAGTCTTCCAGATATGCTTCAGGAGAAAGAACTTCAGCTCTCTTCCCCACACAGCCAGAGCAGTTGCTTCCATCCTGAGAGTGATTCTCCTGACTTCCCTTTGATATCTTAGGGTATTTTCAATGTATCATGTGGTTTTCTCTTGCTTTACAATCGAAAATACTTACCTATACACAATAGTCCATGTCAATTTAAAGACAAAACAATAGCTAACATTGATAGTATACTCTGCAGCTTTTAAAGTATTTTCACCTTTAATTTATATTTTTAAATCAACATTTCTGGAACTGAATTTTTCTCCTCTCCCCAAATAAATCTCTTATTGATTTCTCTGTTTCTAAGAACAATACAATCATTCTTTTAGTCACTTAAGCTTTTTAAAAATCTCTTAATATTTTGACTTTGTGCTTTTGCTAACCCCTGTAATCAGTCACCTAATTCTAGAATCAATTTGATTTAGTTTTTCATGTGGCTTAGTCACCTAATTCTAAATATGGGATCTCCCAGATCAATCTCTTGCTTCCTGTTTTCTCTGCCTCCACCTTAGTCAGAGGCTTCTGCTTCTCCCAAACATGCTCTGCTGACAGTGCTGCCAGCCTACTGTCTCCATCCAAATGCCACTCTCAGAGGGATATGGATGATATTATCACTGTCACTCCCCTTCAACCTATGGTCTAAAGAACAAAGATTATAGGACAATGATTTACAAGGCAATTCCTTAACCTAAATTCTAGGTTTGCCAAGAGCAAGCTCTACCTCTCTCTCCAGCTTCCATTCCATGATTCCTCAGCAGAATACTTCTGCTAGAAACAAGTTTACTCAAAGGTGTAGTAGATTATCTCTCCATGCCCCCCCACAAAAAGGAAAGAAAAAGGCTATAATTTTTTGCAGCTTAGTATCCTTTAAAGTGGAGTTTTATCTACACTCTTTGAATCAGGGTTTATCTCATGATTTGATATGGCCAATTGAAGAATAGCTATTATGATAAAAGCAAAGGATTAAAAGTCACTTTTGTGCTGGGGATTCTTTTGCTGTTCATAGAATACTGTTTAACTGCCATGTAAAAAAGTGCAGTGTAGTTTGCTGAAGAATGAGAGGTACATGTGCCATTCACTTGTATACCTGACAGCCTCATAACTGTCAGACAAGTTCACCCAAGATCATCCATTTGCTAATGATGCTTGAGGAAGCTGAACCAGGATTAGCTGAAGCACCATCTGGTTGAAGTCTGATCAAACTGATGACCAAAAGAGCATAAGCTATAGTAGTTGTTTGATTTATTTATTTATTTTAGAGAGAGAGGGAGGGGGGTAAGAGAATTAACTTTATTCATTTTTTCATCTAGCCTTTGCTTCTCCAACACCTAGTCATGTAGTGCTGGGGTTTGAACCTGGTCCTCATGCATTCCAAGCAATTGCTCCAACGGCTGAGCCAACATTCCAGCCCTAGTAGTTCTTTTAAACAACTAAATTTTGGGGTTATTTTATAACTGATTGTTATGATTTGAATATAAAGTGTCTCCTGAAAGCCCTTGTTAATGCAGGAATATTCAGAAGTGAAATGATTAGATTACTAGATCTATAACCTAATCAGCCCATCTGAATTGAATGGGCTGATAAGGTGGTAACTATAGGGAGGGCATGGTGAGGGGAAGTGGGTCATTGGGGGTGGTTCATATTCCCTATGGCGCCTCCCCCCTTCTCTCCTTTCTCTCTTCTGCTTCGGGGACTCTGCCATAAGTTGAGTTGCTTTCTTCTCCTGGGTCCTTCCCTCCTCATCTTGGGGGCACACCAATGGATCTGGCTGACTATAGACTAAGGCACCTGAAACCACAAGCCTAAAATAAACTTTCCTTCCTCTAAGTTGTTCTTGTTGGATATTTTGGTCACAGCAATGAAAAGCTAACTATAACACTGATCAAACATCACTGATAAAACATCTAAGCAGACAGGGTCACTTCATCCTCCAAATTTCATTTTAATTATTATTTAGTGTCCTTGGCATAAAACTATAAAATGTCTTCTTTCATGGTTTGTATCATTTAATTTCTGGTGTGTCCTGTTTCCACCATTCTAAGTTCCTTGTAAAGATAGTATGTATGTATGTATGTTTTTATATTCCACATATGCACAAGGTCATATACAATACCTATTCAGGAGTCAATTAGTACTTTATAGAGACCAGCTATCAATCATATCAATTAACCATCAGCATTTTAACACACATTTCAATCATTAATTTTGAAAGCTTAAAGAGATGACAAGATGCAAACCACAAAATACAAAATCTACTTGTCTAATTGAAAAATAATGCATCTTTATATTTATGAATTTATTTTCAGTAAAATTTGTTCTGCAAGTAAATCTACACACCAATCAAAGGGGCAGAAGGAAACAAATGCATAAGGATAAGTGTTTCACAGAAGTGACTACTTGATTTTCACCAGGATATTACTTTTTTCCCAAGACACATATTTCTCCTATGTGGCTTACAACTGTAATCTGAAAGATTGCCAAAAATCAGGCTTTTATTCTAAGTAAGTCACTGATTCTCTTGTTGCTCTTCAATTAGATTTTGCATTTAAAAAAGAAATTCCCTTGTGTTTCTTATAATGATGCACCTGCTCCTTGGGAGATTTCCTCTTTTGACAAGAAATGCCTAAAATCTGGCAAGAAAAATGGCTTCAGGCTTTCTCTGATAATATCAAAGAACATTTGTTTGTATTAGATGTTTGTGTGAGTTTCCCTCCTCTTAAAAGCAATAAAGTACTGCTACAATTCTTTCCAAAAACAAAGGCACACACAAAGCTTCTTGGCCTCTGTGTTTCCACTGCACACCTGCACCGGAACAAATGCCTGGAATTAGCAAAACTGTGACATGGTAGACAGAGAAATTCACTTGCTTTAATCACTTCCTTTGAGACATCAACAAATGGTCAATGTCAAATTAATGAATGCAGCATCATTTCAACTCTTCTATCTTAAAAACTTTCTTCATGGAATTCTTGATAAGGAGACAAGGGTGATATTCAAAATTATATCATTCTTTCTAAATTCCTCTTTTCATTTTATTTTTGAGATGTCCATAGATCCTTAAGAGAAGCATCCTCTCATTTTTTTTTTCTGATTGTAGTCTTGGAAACTCATTAGTATATAGTTATAGGTAATTCTCTGCTAACACACCCTTCCAGAGAGACTTCTGTGACTAGTACCAACATGTCACATCCTTTTCTAATGGTTTTAAGGGCAGTTTAAAGGTGTCTTCCTGCACTCTACCATGTTGAATATAATTTAATATTGAGTTGCTTCAGAAAAAGCTAATAGACATTCCCTCCCAGGTGGGTACATATTAGCATACTGCTTTCCTACACCTTGTTCTCATCCCTTTTAAAAATTTCAATATGTACAAATGAAATACAGATTTCAACCTGTTCCCAACGGGGTTGTCTGCTCCATAACAAGAGAAATAGGTTTTTGCCTTCCTGCAGATTCAGCAAGGAAAGTGATGCTTGAAAATTACGTGTTTAGAGTGACACCTTGGATAACTGACATGCTCTGCACAAATGTAATCCTCATAAACCTCCCCAGACAGCCCTTATTTCATTTTGCAAACTGCACCCTGGCTGGGCTCCATGGCACGTGGTGTGTGGCTAGATTGTCCAGCAGGGGTTCTCCCTTCCTCTGGTCCTTTGATGGGCACTTGTCAGTAATAACCAAGAGAAGTGGAGCCCAGCCTCCAACAAGTGAAAAGGGGGGACTTCGATAGCAATGCTTCCTTAATTAACTTTCCCAAGGAAAGCAATGTTCCCACAGGAAAAAACACGTTTCCACCCTCCTAGCGGTCCATTGAAAATGAGCAACAATGCTGTTGCCTTTTTGTTTCCTAAAGACTTTCTTCGCTGCAAGCAGTAGCGTGTTCCTCAAAGAATGCTAGTATTTCCTGTGGAAACTGTATAGCTGCCAGAAATGGCTCATAATTTTCCCTCTTTTCTTTTCGTAAAAATGAAATAAACAAAACGTGGCACTTGACAATAGCCAAAATTGAGTTCACCCCACTTACCACCTGCAGATGAAAGTCATCACCACAGAGAAGGCCAGGAGAGAAACATTCCCGCTGAAATGGACTCAGACCAGCCCCGGACGCAGGACAGGGCTGGGAGGTGGTGCGAGCCAAGCTGGATGGGGCAGTCAGGGAGCTGTGGTGCTGATGGGCGAGGGTTCCCCCTGGGCGGCGGCAACACCAGGTGTCCCTCTTGTACGTTTATTATTATTGTTGTTTCTGCCTTGATTATTACTATTACTTCATCCCCTTCTTTTATCAGCTCTTGGGAGCCACCGCACTGCTCAGCCCTGCCTCTTACACGATCCAAAGCTGCAGCAAGAATAATAGCCACACGAAGGGGGCAAATTTAAAAAGAACAATCCTTTGGAAACCGAGGCGGGAGCTGTTTCCCCCTTCCCCGGAGTAAAGCAACCGCTTGGCAGCCGCTGCCGCCGCCTGTTACTATAGAGACCTTTCCCAAAACCCTTTCTGCAGAGGCGCCGCAGCTGCCCGGAGCAGCCGGGACTCGCCGCACAAAGGGGGCCCAGGGGCTAGGAGGAGCAGGGGCGACACCCGCTGGGGTCGCCCGGTGCAAACTTGGAAAGGCTGAGCTGCCCGCGCCGCCGCCCCTCGCCTCCCCGCGGCGCCCGCTCAGGATCTGGACTCACCGGGGGCGCCGGGCGCGCGGGAGACTCGGGAGCGCGGTCGGACTGACAGACGGACAGATGGACGCCGGCGGCGGGAGCAGAACAGCCACAGGGAGAGCAGATGAGCGGCGGAGGCGCTGCCGCGGCCCCTCTACGTCACAATGCGGCCGGGCCGCTGGCGCCGCTCCCCGCGCCCCCAAACTGGCGCGCGCGGGTGGGGGTAGCCCCGGGGCGGCGGTGGCTCGGAACCGGCGCCAAGAGACTCCTAGCGCGGCGCGGGCGCAAGGTTGGAGACCGGGGTGCGGCCACCACTGCCGAGGCTGCCTGAGCCGCCGCGCCCGCTCCCCAGGCCGGCGAGCCCAGCACTGCCTGACTGACAGCGACCCTCCCCGTCCTCCCCGCGGCGCCCCCGGCCGGCCCACTCCCTTCCCTCGCTGCTTCCTTACCCGGGATCCCCGGCCAGCCCGCCAGCGCCTGTGAGCGGACCTGCGCCTTTCTTCTTTACCTTTCACTCTTTTTACCTCTGCCGCCTTTGCTTTTCTCCAGCTGGGTTTCTCCTCTACTCCCCGCCTACTTTTGGCCCCCGCTCCCCACTTTTTCCCACTCCCAGACCATTTGCTTCGAGCTCTTTCCCTCGAAATGAAATCACCCTTCACCGTGATCCATGCGTCAACCACTGCCACCTCATTGGTCCCCAAACCATTTCAGGGTTCCAGCATAAACCGGGAAGAGACTTGGGGAGGGGGAAAAGGGAAGATGGCTCGGTCTTGGGAAACTGTTGTGTCTGAGAAGTGTTTTGGCAGAATAATTTGCGTTGGCACTGAGTCCTCAACCCTCAACCTTTTCCCTCCCTGAGGCTCGCCCACCCTCTTTGCCAAGTAGTGAAGGGCAAGGGACTGTGGGGCGGGTTGGGGGAGAGGGGTGTTCTTTGCCCAGAATGTTCAGTGCTCAAGTGTGGGTGGTGGTGGGGAGGATTTTGGTTTGAAATAATGGTTTGTTAATTCAACGAAGTTTTTATGTACCCATGGCCCCACAGTGATATTAACTTCACTTTTAGCGTCCCTTAATTGTTAGGGGCAGCAGGGAGACTGCAGGATGAGGCAGCAGTAATGCCTGCGGTGGTGACTGCCTATTTCCTTTTTTATTTCCGAAATGAAATCAGAAGGGAGTGGAAGCATTCATGGTAACATTGGCTCACGACCGTCTCGCTGTTGCCCTCTGGAAAGCTTTAAATGGTTTTTAAGCAATCGCTTTCCCAGGCGAGATGACTCCTAAACTTCACTCAGTAAAGCTATTGAGGACCACAGTCTTGTTCCAGGGTATGTCTGCTTGCCTGAAGCTGCCCCGGAGAGCAGTGTAAGGATGTAAGTCTTGGTCAATTTAGGGTCATTCTTCTTCCCTTTGCTAGTCATAGAGAAAGGAGAAGAGCGCCAAGATCAAGAGAGACCCAGCATTGTCTGGGTAGTGCAATGGGCATGTGTGTTATGTGTGACCCTAAAAATTGCCAATAAAAAGGAAGGACCCGGTTGGTTGACCTGGTGTTCCCTGGTAATTAGCTTAATTGCTATATGCGGTCCGTATGGAGTGCACAGGAAAGAAGCAATTATAGAACTAGAAATGTTCAGAATAATCCTTGCTCAGGACCTACTTGGACTAGTACCATAGTCAATGAAATGAGGAGTAGCTTTAATGCCAGCAGACAACATTTCACGTGCTTTTAATTCCATTTCTTTCTTACTGAAAAGTTAAATTTCTTTTTCAGTTTGTGACTTAGCCAAGAGCATGTCCTGCAGTATTATTTGTTTATTGTAATTGACCATGTATAAGTTTCTAAATACATACATGGAAAGTGGCTTCATAATTTTGAAAACACATTATCCCTCAGTAGAAAATATAAAGTCGGATGACATCATATGGCACTAAAAATACTTGAAAATATTGGGTTTAATTTGTTCACATCTGGTTAAAATAAAACTGCTTTTTTTCACCTAGTATAAACTTTGGGAAAAGCACATCTTGCTTCCATCCGGTACATACGAATGGAATTGGTGTCACCTTTAACATCTTTAGAGAACATACTTTCATTCTGTCTTAAATATTTTAATACTTGATTTTTTGAAAATCGTATTTTAACTTATTGGAGAAGTCATTTATTGAAGAATTATAAATGGAGATCTCTTTCTAACTGTCCTAAACATCCCCTATCTCTAACAGTGAGCCAGGTGTTAACAGTGTATATGATTCAATAAAAAGGAATGTTTTGTATTGTATGTCCAGAAAGTAGATGGTTCAGTGGGGGGGATTGTTTTTGTATAGCACACCATACTGTAAAAGAGCAATCTTTGAGATGTTTCATCTATTTCCTTTATTTTTTGTAGTTCTTTTGTTCCTTTTTCTGTTTCTAACATGTTTTTGATTACATGCTTACCATTGTTTCCATGTGATTATTTTTGCAATGTGATTTAGATCTATGCTTGTATACACTTTCCCACATAGGCTGTGAGCTTGCTTTTGTTTGGACTGTTAGTAGGTTTTCTTCTCCTATGCAAACCCTTGCCAAATCCAAACCACAAATTGATACGCCAAAGTGTGGAAGTAGTTTTGTTGAAACAGAGCTGCTAGATTCTAGATTGGATGGCAAGAATGCTAGCTTCCTCAGCACAATGTTGACTTATTTACCAAGAAAATGAACTGCTTCTGCTTAGTCCTTCAGGCCTTCTTTTTCTAATCAAACAGATGCCTCTAAAGGTACCTAATACCAATGGAGTAGTTTAGCAGCCACAAGTCACTGGGCCACTGTCCCCTCCAAACAAACTCTTCACCTGTGCATGCCACAGCATAGGGTGTGTTTCTCTTAGAGCACTTAGCTTATTTTTGCATCTTGTCACTTTCTTATCTCCTACCATTCAATTGTCAGTTCCCATCAAGATGACAGGGAGTTCATATTACTCATATTTGGATCCTCAACACTGAGCACATTTTTATACTCAGAGTTAGCTTCTGAAAATAATTAGTACAGAAGTGCATTTCACTGTATATCATCTGCCAAGGAGCTGCCACGTAATTGTTCATTCGATTATTACAATTAAACATCTGCCTCCTCTATTCTGTTGCCCAATTTCCATAATATATCTTTATTGTGCTATAAAAATTGGATAAACTATCATAACACTGTCAGTGATCAAACAGAAATATATTCTCAATTTTTTTATATTTTTAAGTGTAGATTCTACTTAAGAAATCCAACTCTGCAATAAAGGTTCAGATTTTTATTGAGTGATTCCAGGTCATTGAAGAAAGCCCCGTTCAAGTTCTTTTCTAATTTGTGGTTGGGAACTATAATTCAATTGGGTAAGAATTATACATTTTTTGTTCTAGACCCAAGTTTGTTTCATTTGTTTGGATCTTACCATATATAAGTAATTATAATTTACTTATATCAAGAATTAAACCATATCTTATGTAAACGTTATTGTATCAGTCAGTATAGGTTAGGGTATGCTGTGGTAACAATCACACATCCTTCACCCTAAAAACCTCCACAGATTAATAAAAATGTATTCCTTGCTCTCACTATACCAAAATTTTAGATCAGCTATATCTTTGCTTCATGTCTTTCTCACTCTTAAGGCTCCAGCCTAATGGAACAATATCACTGGACACTCTAGTGAAGGAAAGAAACCTCTAGAGTATCTTACACCAGGAAGTAAAATCTTCAGTTCAGTCATTTCTCTTCATAACTCAGTGACCAAGACTAGTTGTGTGTCTCTAACCAATCATAAGAACATAAGGAAGTGTAATCCTACAATATATCCAGAGTATTTGTTAAATAAAAATAGGAAGATATATGAATATTTTACATATCACTGTAGCTAAGACATGAGAAAATTCTGAGTATTTTACATAAAAGTTATAGAGCTTAAGTACGAAAACAAAAGTATAAAGTCTATAGCCATGCTAATTTCTGAAATAGATGCAGAAATAAGACTAAGGAAATGTGATTTTGACAATCTCAGAAGGCTAAGGTTCGTATGTTTTCTCTCATGTGGAAGCTAGAGAGGAAAAAGGAAACCAGAGTTTGGGGTGGATCTCCTAAAAATCAAAGGGAAATCAGTAGAGGAAAAGGACTAATGGGTAGGAGTCAGGAGAGGAAAAGGGGAAGTTCAGGGGAGATATTGGCCAAATTATACTGTTATATTGTGTGCGTGTATGAATATGTAACAAATACCATCTATGTGTACAACTATAATGCACCAATAAAAATGTGGAGGAAAAAATGTGACTTTGGCAAAGAATGATTAGGAACCCAGGTTTTGAAATTTTCGAGTTTCAAAGAGAAATGAGTGATTAAAGATAAATATGGTGTGACCAGTTTTCAAACAAGGTTTTAGGACATCTTCGCATCCCACCTTTCTCCTTTCCTGCGTGCATGCCTCCTTATCCTCTACTTCCTTAGAGCAATGTGTCTTTGTGTGCCTGAACCAAGCATAAACAGGAACTGGATGTGCATCACCTGACCTGGTTCTGTGGTAATTTCTTTACTAATGATAATTTGTTTCCTTTAGTATTTCTTTTTTCTTGGGTCAAGTTTTAGCCTTTGACTTTATCTTAACACCTCTAATAGAGTTATAACTAGAGAGGGGAAATGAAATCCAAATCTGGCAGCTTGGCTACTTAAAATACAGCAGCTTTAACAAAAGACGATGTAGTAGAAATTTTATGGATCCGTAAACTGATTCCTCAAGATTATCCTAGGAATCCAACTATTCCTATTACTGTGCTTTACAGAATCATTACAGATCATCAGAGGTTTTGTTGTTGGTATTTTTAAATGGAAATAATCAGACAATATACAAAAATACAGTTAGATGAATGAATGCCTTATCACGTGTTATGAGACAGGGGCAAAAAGACAGAAAATATCTACAAGAGATGAAGGACTTTTTTGTAAATTCTCCTATTTGTGGGCCAGAATCTTTACCCTGTGTTCATCCTTCCCTAAGGAATCACTAGCAAAGACCACAATCAAACTGTAAAGCTACCGGAATACAGAGAGAAACTATGGATTCTAAATTCTCTTTAGGCTGCAATATATACCCTTATATAATATATAAGCATAATTATAAGCAATATATAAGCTGGACTTAACTGTTCTAACTTTAACCCAATAACTGAATTCTTGGATTCATTGTTCACCTTGGTCTTGAGAGACTTTTTGCCTATTCTCCTTAAGTTTCACATAAAAACCTTCAGTTTTGATTTAAAAGTGATATTTTTGCAACTACCATAGCCCCAATTAACTAACTTTTTTACTAGAGATGTTGTCCACATTGTCTTTAACGGGTTTTTTCCAGGTCCTGAAAAGCTTTTTGCCTCCCAGGATGGCTTCTTTTCTTCAGGTCTAATCAAAAGACTTGCCTTGGGACACATCAAGTTCCCCTACCTGTCCACTGATGCCTCCAATCTGAGTCAGGTTGCCATTTACAAAATGATGAAATCTACCTGGGCACTGTGCTCTCAGGAAACAGTAGTGGTTGAAGAAATCCATCTGTGGTTTGTGTTCCAGGAAATTGATTCACACAAGAAGCCACCCTTGACCATGGGACTTTGACAAAACTCTCAGTCCATTCTTTCTCATGACTCCCGTAGGACTCAGAGATAACTCCCTTGTTTACCTATGACAAGGCTGTTTTAGTCAGCTTTTTCACTGCTGTGACAAATGCCTGACAAGAATAATTTTAGAAGAGGAAAGTTTATGTGAGGGCTCAGAGTTTTCAGATGTCTAAGTCCATAGATAGCTGACTCCGTTCCTCAGGGCTCAAGGTAATGCAGAACATCATGGCAGAAGAGTGACTCAAGGTATCACACCAAGAAGCAAAAGGAAACTCAGCTCAGCTCACAAAGTACATACACCAAAGGCATGTCATGTCCCCAGTGACCCACCTCCTACCTGCTTTCAGTTACCACACTAGGAATTAACACACTGATTGGGTTTAGACTCTCATAAATCGTTTCACCTCTAAACCTTTTTGCATTGTCTCACACAAGAGCTCTAGGGAGACAAGTCACATCTAAACCAATAACAAAGGCCAACACCAGACCTTTCCCTTTTGCCTGAATGTGCTGACAAGACCAGACACAAACCTTCCAAATTCCCATTCCTTGTCTCATGAATGATTAGCTGAGATTAAAATTGTCCCTTTGAAACTTTTGAGATGCAGAGATAAACTTTTCCTGTTCAGATAACTGACCTAGACTTCCCCCAATTGAAGAAAAATCCCAACTGTGAATTGACCCACCTAAAACTGGTCTATTCCACTTCATAAAAGTCTGAGGCAAAAATCAGCACACAGAAACACTCTGACATTCAGATTTAGAGCTCTCTCCATACTGCAAGAATCTGCATAAAATGAATCTTGTCTGTTTTGGGCCCTTCACATAATCCTTTCACTCCTTACATTCCACTGTCTCATTTTCTTCTTCCATCACTGATGTGAATTGACATCACAGATATGCTATTTAACTATAAAATAATTATTGCTAAGCACACTTTTACAACAAACATTTGTATTTGTAAGGGAATTATCTAACATTCTACAATGGTGACAAGGTGTTTAAAAACCTTTCAAATTATATGTACAGCTTTATTAACCTCTTCTTAGTTTCTTCTCTTTTTTAAAAAATTGTTTTTATTTGTGTATCTCAATTACACAGAATGGTGGATTTCATTGTGGTAAATTTTTTTTCTGTTGGTGAAATAATCCTCCTACATCAGAATATTCCACTTAGGGATAAATGAAAATGCTCTTCACTTGCTAAAGGGTCCCTCTATTTGCTCTCATAATGTGATATGTATATAACAATATACCTTAGTTATTAAATACTCAGCTATATTCTCTTGTGTTACCAGGGAATTAATATTTTCCAGTTTCCAAATTAGTGATTTGCCTTCTGGGTTTCACAACCTTCCATCTTGGGCTAAAAGGACAAATATTTTCTAAGAGGGAGGCTTAGGATGGGTGCTTTCATCAATGTATATCTCAAAGATTAAAGACCGCTTAAGACTGAAAGAAAGACTCTCAGAATCATTCCCTGATTACAGGCCAGTGAGAGTCAAATCAGACATCATGTGGAGCAGTCTGACTCTGATTGGATATTTCCATTTTAGGGGGGGAACAAAACGAGAAAATTCATTTAAGAAGAAAAGCTTAGGTCTGGAAAGTCTTATCATATTCATATAGTATAAATATGTAGTACTCTTAGGCAACAGCAGGTTTAGACATTAGGGATTTCACATGTGTGCATAAAAACATTAAATCTTTAACTGGATGTTTTGGTATTTGATTTTTTTTTAAGGATTGCAGATCATCTGAATGTGTTTAAGTGATCTGAAAAAAGAGTGAAGGTCAACTATGCCACATTCACTTGGACCTGCCATGATTGCAAACCATGAAATCCATGAAAATACATTCCGTCAATTATTGATCAATTGTAACTGCATTATACATTTACTTGTATCTGATTCTATAGGAAATTAAAATGTCTCCTTTCTTCATTTGAGTATTAATTTTAGTGCAGTTTATAATTTGTGTTTTGCAAATTATAAGCTGCACTAATAATTTGTACTTTGTAAATTATAAACTGTATGTCCACTAAGATGGACATACATACTATGATGTATGACCATCTTAATTGGATCCAGCATTTCTGTTACAAGTAATTCACCTTTTTCCCCCTCACCTATTATAACCTGAGACCAGTTAATGCACTTGGAAACAATTAAATAGGTTCACAGATGATGCACTCATTTATGAAATGTAAAAGGGGGGATTTAATCCTTAAGGATTAAAGCTATAAATGACTTTAGTCTCTTGCTTTATCTTTAAGCAGCTTTTAGTGTGTTAATAGGACAGAAACCAACCCCTCCTTGGATAAGCCATGCCAAGGAATTAGAATTGGTTACCTCTAAGCAGCAGCAGAAAGATGTCAGCAAGTGGAATGCTTATGTAATTGTAATCCCCACTGTTCCAAACCAAAATAAATCCTATTTCCAAGCAGTTTGGGGGAAGAAAATGAATTAAAATTTCATTCTGAAAATGAATTAAGTTTTTCAGTCTTCTTAGATATAACTATCCTGTGAGTTTTGCTTCATCCCCAAATTTATAGCTTCCAGTATCCAATTCTCTATCCTGGGGACATATGGTCCTCTTTAGAAAAAAACAAGGGAAGAAACTATACCTATATAGAAAGTTGGATCAAAAAAAGTTGATGGTGGATTTTTTTTTTAAAAGTTCCTTGTAAATCATGGGGAAAATTAAGATGACTATTGATGGAATAAATATTTTTTAAATTAAAAGTCCAAGGTAGCCCTGTAGTTTAGAAGTTAAGTACACTGACTTAAGATTTGGACTCCTTGGAATCAAACTTCACTATCTTCATTATCTGTTACTATTTTAAAAGTTATTAAATGCACTGTACAACCCAGATATCTCTCTTCTGGGTATTCTCCTAGAGGATTTTGAACTAGTATATTATAGTAACACAGCAAAATCAGTGTTCGTAGCAGCTCAATTTACAACAGCTAAACTATGGAATCAACCCAGATGCCCCTCACTGGATGAATGGATCCAAAAGCTCTGGTATATATATACAATGGAGTTCTACTCAGCTATTAGAAACAATGATATTACAGCCTTTGAAGGTAAATGGATGGCAAAGGATGAAATCATGCTGAGCCAAGTTAGTCAAACCCAGAGAGTCAAGGGTTAAATGTTTTCCCTCATTTGTGGAGGCTAGAGCAAAACCCATGTTTGGGTGAAAGGTCAAGCTCATTACTAGACTCACTAAAGTTGAAGCAACACATACTCTAGGGGAACCATAGATATCCATGTGGGGAGGGAAGAGGTTGGGAGTAGGAGAGAGGGAGGGGTGATTGAGAGGAATCTAAGCAGATAATCAACAACATGATTTGCTGTTCCCCAGCCCTCAGAAGCCAAATAATACTTATGAATCAATTAATCCTGATAAATTCATAATCTTATGTATATATGTATATATATATTTGTGTGTGTGTGTGTGTGTGTGTGTGTGTGTGTGTGTGTGTGTAAGGACATTTATAGCTGTTGTAGGGGAGAAATACAGAGCAATCAAGAGACTTGACTTGGGCATGGGCCATGTAGGGGTGACTCTGGATTAGAATCAAATGCATGTCACATTGTTAACCTTATATGCATCTATGATTGTATAATAACTCAACACCTTAAAAAAAGTTATTGAATGCAACCAGGCTTTAGTTTGCTTTGTACAGAATAGGTTATTAACAGTCCCTAGTTCAAAAAATTATGGAAATTAAATAAGCTAATGTTTTAAAAGAATTAAAAAGTGAATACATTAGGAGTATTAACAGTATTTATTAAGTAAGAAAACTCTATAAAACCAAAGACTCCTGGGTGAATCCACTGGTAATATGAATCCTGGAGCTGAGAGTTGGCTAGCTGACTATAATCTATTTCTCTGCTTCTATCACTACATTAAATGGAAGCAGAATTCTTTGTTTCTTAAACCACAATGGTAGTACATTGTGGATTCTTATGTGGTATATGTTTAGTTGTTCACAACTCTGTTTTTATTGTTATGACTCAGATTATATGAAATGTTATCTACAAAACCTTTTAGTTCATGGTTAAGTATTGCTATTGACTCTCTGGCATTTTAAGTCTTTCAGAAATTTAGATTCTCTCATTTAATACTTAACTTGAGCTTATAAACAGCATGTAACATTCTCCCCAGGCCTCCAATGGTGATTTGACTAGCAATTCAGTAATGAACGAAGAGGACAAATTATCAAAAATGAATATCTTTGTTGTATATAGGCTCCATGAAAATAGAAGGGCCATCAGTGGAGTAGAGGAAGGGGGATGAATGGGAGGGAGGAGGGATGGGAAAAGGGAGGAACTGTGGAATGAAACTGACCAAATTTTCTATGTCCCTCACTTAATATACCACTGTGAATTCCACATTTGTGTATATCTATGAAATGCCAATTAACAATAAATAAATAGAAGGAAGTGAGTGGAATAGAGAAAGTGGAATGGGGGAAGGAGGTGGGGAAGGAAAGAGGAAGTATTGGGGACTGAAATGGAGCAAATTCTATTCTGTGCATGCATAATTATGTTAAAATGAATCCCACTATTATGTACAGCTATGATGCTTTAATAAAAACATTTTTGAAAGTCCAGACATCAAATATATTTTATGAGAGAGCAACATTAGCATTTTATCTTTAGAACTGAGTTTTATTTGATTTTGATATTTGCCATTGATGTGATATAAACTGAAAAATACAGCACTTGGGAAAATACAAAGTACTTATTATGCCTTTATTCAACAAATTCTGAACATTGTTATGTTTTTGATACTGGGGTACTCATTTAGGATATAGCAAGGTGTTCTGCTCAACATGCCAGCAGAATGCTCTAATGCCACAGTATAGTTAATAAACAGATATATTTCAGGTTTGTTTGCAGCTATAAAGACAAGAAACAGAGGATAACTGAAAGAACACAAAGAGAGGATATAATGTAACTTTGGATGGTCAAGGAAGGCCTCTGATTTTTCAAGATGAAGAAGTCAACATTGTGAGTAGAGAAAAAAGGCACATTCCAGGTGGAAGAAGCAACTTGCACTGCTGATTGTCCATCTACAACCTCTCAGAAACCAGAACAGTGCTCAATGATATGTGTGAGGGTCATGTGCAATTTCCTTCCTGAACAGGTAGACACATGTACAACAATCATCAACACCACCACTATTGACCACAGATTCATGGAACATGAGTGGAAATGTTGCCATATAAAAGTACTTGCAAAGTTTCTGGGCATTTAATGTCACTGCATATTGCTCATCCCTACAACGTGTCTTCAGAGAAGGCAGAAAAGTCCCAAGTCCTCCCCTGCCTCATGGAAGGATCAAAAATGGTATTAGAAATGTGTATCCAACAAAAACTTTGGTACATATATACAATGGAATACTACTCGGCCATTAGGGAAGACAATATTATAGCTTTTGAAACCAAATGGGTGGAGATGGAAAGAATTATGCTAAGTGAAGTATCCCAGTCTCAGAGACTCAAGGGCCAAATGTTTTCTCTCATTTGTGGAAGCTAGAATACATCTGGATACAGTATGTTAGATGGCTAATAATAACCTCAAATTGTATGAATTTTTACGCAAACAGGAGGATCATTACCTAGGATACCTGAAGGCGTAGGGTGGAGAGCAGGGTGGGGGGAGGGATTGGGAAGGATATCTAGGAGACTGGAGGGTGGGAATATGGGGGAATCATCTCAGAAGGAGATCTCTGACCTCCATGAAATATCCATTTAACTCAGGGGTTCTTCTGGGAGAAACATAAAATCATGGGGAACCCAAGGGGGGCATCCATGACATGGCATCAGCCTTGGATAACTATTAGTTTTACATTTGTTCTTGATTGTTTGATAATGATTCCCCCTCAATTGTAACTCCATATTTATCTAATAAATAAATAAATAAATAAAACAAAACAAAAAATGTGTATCAAAGGTAGAGAAGAGATTGTCTCAAAACACAAAATAAATTCAAGAGCAAGTTAGGTAGCAGAAAATTATGAAGGTGATGAGAAAAAATCTATGAAAATCATAAATAATCAGGAAGACACTTTCAAAAATTTTTATCTAATATGGAATTTAGCTTAAGAATTATGAACTAGAAATTTGGAGAGCTTTTTCCCCTGTAACTTTCCACATTTTCTGAAATGTATCAGACTTTAGAAATAGCTTTTAATATCTATATTGATTAGGAGAAAATAACTTGCAATCTTGGTACAGATTTGAGGAAACATGACTTTTTAAAAAATAAAAC